>PVJI01010860.1:0-58542 GCA_004026765.1 Micronycteris hirsuta | reverse complement strand
TAAGTTCAGGGCTGAGGTCAGACCCACCCCCAGCTCTGCTTCCTCGAGGTTCGCTCCATTTGCAGGCCCCAGCTGCTCGCAGATTTCCTCTCTGGTTTACAACATCTGGGTAGGTGTCATCCAAAGGTTCTTTTTGCCCCCAGTCCTTTTACTAGGTTTCCCAGGAGCCTAGCAAACACCACCTAGGATTTTACTGACCGACTGCAGGCCCAATAATTCTATTAGGGACCGTAAGGCCCAGTGCCTAGCTCACATAACACTTTTAGACACCCAAGAAAATGTCTTAATTTCTTTTAAAATCAGATAAAAATAAATGTCTAGAATAAACTTCCTTATAAAATAGGACCACTCTGATAGTAGTTTCAAAAATTATTTGAAAAAGTGGAATATTGATCATACATGTGTACAAGTGCTATCACTGTTTTTGATTCTTACGCCGTTTTACATCAGATGAAAACATAATCTAAGGTAGTTTCTGCTCACCGGGACTGGTTACATCTTATTCTTGGTAGGGTTGTTTTCTAGTGCTCCCAAACAGAGAATTAAAAAACATAAATAGCAAAGCATGCACTTGAATAAATTGAACTCAGGTGGTGAACTCAAATATACATTCTTTTAAGGAACTGTGAACTAATCAAAATTTCCTTCAAAAAGACATTTTTAGGGAATCAGTCTGAAAAAAGCCAAACGTACATATATTCTAAAACTACCATATTTTTCGGACTATCAGTCACACTTTTCCCCCCAAATTTGGGAGGAAAATGGGGGTGTGTCTTACAGTCCAAATGTAGCTTACCTGGCTCACATTGGTGAAATATTATGTTATTTATGTTATTAAATATTTTACCACATTTTTTGCTTCAAAATTTTTTCCCTGTTTTCCTTCTCTAAAACCTAGGTATGTCTTATGGTCCGAAAACTGCGGTACTCAGCCACTGAGAGGGTGGCGCAGTTCTGGAGACAGGTGGTGGCGAGGTTGCACAAAACGGGAGTGTACCGTGACACTGAACTATGCAATTAAAAACGGCTAACATGATCGATTTTATGCTATACATATTTTCCCACAATTAAAATTAAAAAAAAAACAACAATTCATCCTGAATAAAACCAAATTTGACAATATTCTGCAAATTGAGCTTGAACTTTCATTATATGTTGTTTGGTTTGAGTCTTGAGTGACCCCCACACCAGTGGGCCATGAGTCCCTGCCAAAATCTTTCTGAGTGTGTTTGGCTTTGTTTTGAAGGATAACATTTATTAGATACATAAAATACAACTCACGTCCTTACTGATTCATTAAAATAATTAAATAAATACACAGTCCAAATAAATACACAGTTTGGATTAAAAGTCATATCTTTAGCTCCAAGAAAATGCCTATTGCTTTTCTAGCATATGTGTTCAATACTTGTATTTGTATTTGCCAAAAAATCACTCCTCCAGAGATACCCTATGACTGCTTTTAATTGGAACACGTTGGGCTGCTTTATCTGATGTCCAAATCAGACAAAAAACATTTGCATGGAAAACTGGCTAATGGTTCACTGTCCATCTTTAGGCCAAGGTATGTACACAGCTCAAATTATGTTCAGTTCTAGTCTGCTGGGATCAACGTTCGGTATAGAGTCCCTGGTCCTGGGATCCAGGAGGCTGCTGTCAAATATCTCAAGTACGATTCTGAAGCCAAGTGGTTATGTATTGTCAATGCAAAACTGACTTAGGTTTTTATCTGTCTTAAACTCAGGGTGTCATTTTTTTCCAAGATATTTTTCATGATAGTACATAAGCTCTTCTGCAGTAAGTCTAGGTACACAGTAATAAAATTTTTGGTTTCATTTTGTTTTTATTTTAACAATTTTTTGTTATGGCCAATTTAATATAATTTCAGCTGATTATAGGTATTTCTTGTTAATTAAAGTGTGTTTAATTTTGCTCATATATAGTAATTACTAACCAACTAAATTCAAATAGCTTGTTGTAAATTCTTCTTCAGTAATGCTTAAGGGTTTTTTCCCCCCTAAGAAAACCCTATATTCTTCTCCAGAGTAGCTTATGACATACATATAAATTAATGGCATACCATGTCGAATACCACCACTGATGATGATTCTAGTTAATAGTTCAATCAGTTACTATGTAATGATGTCTGATCAAATAGATTAAGTTTTCAGAACATGATATTTGACGTTTTTGTTTTGAAATAGAGTGGCTACATTTTATAGTTTGATTACATTATTGTCCTTTATTTTCTGTTACAAATACTCATAGCTTACCTAATTTACTGGCACCAGGCATTTTATAAGCACTAAATATGAATTTATTTAATACTTACAACACTACCATGGGTTATGTGTTATTATTATCCCTATTTAATAGTGAGGAAAATGAGGCACAGAAATTTCCCACATTTGTATAGCTAATAATTAAAAGTTAGGATTTGAACCCAGGCGGTCTGTCTTCAAAAGCATTGTTTTTAGTCCCCAAACTATAACACAGGCACATCCTGATAAATTTCCTGCCTGTATCTATTCCTCCTTTGCATTTGTCTGCTTGTACCCTATACTCATCTATTATTGTACAAGACTCTCAGTTGTTTTGTTTTGTTTGTTCAGGGCCATTATAGTATTTATTTTAGTTAATGAAAATTATATGGCAGAGGGTAGAAGGATATTTCTGATTCAGTTGCTTTTCTCTGAGTTGCTGGGTACTGGTCTCCTTGTCAGTTGTGACTAGCAACGAGTAAGGACTGCTGGGGCAACTTTGGCACATAGAAATCAGCTTCTGCAGAAATGCTGTAGGATAAAAGATATCACAAATGTATTTTAAAGCTGTTCCTATAGAATCATTGAGAGTCCATATAAAGATAATCTAGGTGAGCACTGTAATAATGGAAATAAAAGCTGAGGTCCCACATTATTCCTAATTTGTCTCTGGTGGGACAGAGTTGGCAGCAGGGCTGAGAATGGGGGCTACCTCTCCTGATTCTCCATTTAGTGCTCTTTCCCCTCTGCCCTCAAGAACTCATGATCTCACAGTGGGTGTCGGAAAATAAAACAGACAGTGATAAAACTGGGAATGTGTTAAGAAGAGCACAGGATGGAAAATGGAATCTAAACGCAGAGACCAGAAAATGCTTCCGAAAGGAGATGGTACAAAACCTTAGAGCTGACTGGGTAACAAGAAGGGGAGAATGCCCAGCACGGTGAGAGCAGCACATTTAAAAGTCCCAGATCCCTGAGAGCACGGCACTTGGTCTGAGACTGCGACGCGCTCAGGATGTCTGGGTGAGCTGGAGCATGGGAAAGAGGAGGCTGGAGGTGCGCAAAAGAGAAAAATCAGCGCCTACTATGCCATACTGAAGGATTCAACTTAAGTGATCTTTTTCTGAATGACACTGGAGGATTTTATACAAAGAAGTGCTATGATCAGATTTGCATTTTAGAAAGAGTGCTCTGGCAGTTTGTACTGGACTCTGGAGTGGGGGGAAGGACTGTAGAGACTGAAGCAAGGATGCGGAGACACGAGGAAACTTGCAGTGCAATGGAGAGAACACAGCCGAGTCCAGAGATGGAACAGAAACAGCGACGTTATGAAAACATATGCCATGGGTGTCTGTTGCGTGCCATCAAGTCCAAAATGCAGAAGGAGGAGACGCTAGGAGATGCACCATGAGGCAGAGACATCAGTTGGTATAGATTCTGTGGGTCTGATGCTGAGGAGACCATTCAAAAGCGAGACAGAAATGTGATCGTCAACCATCCATTTAATAAACCTCCAGTGAGCATTTACAAAGTGCCAGGTATTGTAACAGGCTCTGGGAATTCAGAGGTAAGTCAAAGCAGAGCCCACCCTTGCCTCCCGGTCGTTTGTGCTTTACAGAGGAGATGAGGGACACGAAAAGAGTTAAGGAAAGCAAAGACCATAGGTGCTGTTATGCAATTGTGTCCAGAGCGTGCTAGGGTAGTCAGTTCTCCCCGGGAAAGTTCACTTGAGACAGTGCTCTGAGGTTGTATTCTCAGTGTCCTCGAAAAAATAATTTGCATAAATGATAAAGTGCTAACTTGCTCAGAAGTTTTCTTTGGCATTTGACTGTAATGGATAACATGTTCACAATGGATAAACATTGGTGATTTTATCTAAACCATTGTTTTGGGAATAATAGTAGTAGCTAACATTTATTAATTATTTTCTACATGTCAGGTAATATTCTAAATATTTCAAGTGTATTTTCCCATTCAATCCTCCCAATGACTCCAGAAAATTAGTACTATTACAATCTCTATTTTATTTACTTCGTAGTTAGTGTTATTTATTTCTCACTAAAAACAATTATGATACATGATAACTTTGTATAAATTATGTTAATCAAGTTATTAAACACAAGATAGCACTTTGAATTTTTAATCACAATAACTAGAATTCAAAGACACTAAGGTATAATGCCTTACCTTCATAGAAGCAAAACTTTTCATGCTAATTCTCACATATAATCTCTAAATTACACATGAGAGAATCAGAGCACAGAAAGAATAAGTAATTTGCCCAAGGTCACTGGTTAGAAGACAGCTGCCCTAGAACTCAGGCTGCTGTAGAACTCAGGTCGCTCTAGAACTCAGGCATGAGGAGTTGACTCCAAATCTTGTATCTCTCTATAGGAAAAAATCAGAATAAGTGCCAAGAGAAAAGATAATAAAATCCTTTTTGTATCATCTGTTGTGTATGAATGTAGACTTTTATTATTTCCCTCTTTTACAAAATTGTTACGGAGTTGATTTTTTTCAGAAGGTCATTATTGTTTTGGGTGAAAAAGCCCACCAGACCTCCCCTTTTACACGCATGGACTGCCAGGCTCAGCAAGGGGCTTCTTCCCCGCAGGTCTGCAGGGAGACCTCAAAGGTCTCCCCTTTACAAAAATACTTAGTTTTTATAAAGAACTAGTTAGTATAATATATCTTTTGAATAATTATTTTGGCTGAGAGAAATAACGTAATGGAGAAAGTTATAATTCATTAAAGGAAAATTATCAAACATTTACTTCTGTATGTCAGGCACTGTGCCAATCTCTAGGGATAAAAACAAATGAGATATGATTTCTGCCACATGTTACAAAGAAATAATGTTTAAGGCCTTCCTTTCTGTTTCCTCATAAAGAAAAACCACCCACAGAACATACAAAGGGCCTAAATCTTAGTGGGTGATATTCTTGCATTAATATACTTAGCTTATACATTAAGATACAGCAATCACTTAGTTTGGTTTCCAAAGTAAAGGGCTATTATTAGACCCTTGGACATTTCTTTTTACTTTTATCATTAATTTTCTGGGTAGTCCAGTGTTTTACTTTACAGAGTCACTCTTTTTGCAGAACTAACACAATCTTTATGCTCTGGATCCACATATTTGGGTATATTTTAATTGACTGAAAATCACTGACATTTGTGTGTGTGCGTGTGCACACTCACATGTCGTGAATGATCCTCTCGATTTCCTTAGTTGGTTGTGTTTGCTTTTGTTCATTTTTAGCCTTGCAAAATACTTAATGACTAACCAAGAATGTGACCACCCTCATTGTTATCACATTAAACACGTTCAGTCAAGCCAACACCTCTTTAACTGGCTCTTTTATCTTGTATGCTTTAAAAAAAATCAATTCTAGACACATTTCCTTTTAGTATTATTATTTTATCTTATCTCTCCAACTCTAACTCTCTTGTCAAATGTAGCTATTCTTCTGGAGAAATGACAGAGATCCTTAGCAACGCATTCAGTCCCTGAACACGGTGATCAAAAGCTGCACAACCTCCCATCCCCAGCGGGCTGCCCGGAGGAAAGAGCATCATGTTGCGGAAGATGGCCCGACACCGCAATGCTGTGAGGACAACTACGGGACACTGGTCCTTCATTTACTGACTTTCATCTCCTCAAAAGGAAAGAGGAGGAGTAGGAATAGGAAACTTTGTGAGTGAATATAAAATATACCATGCGGGAACAAAAAACAAAGTACTGAATTTTCTGCTTAAAGTTTCCTTCTCTTAGTCTGGACCACAGTACAAAGGCTACAGCAGGGATGATCTTAAAGTGAAATCAACGTTCAACTAGTTAGGATGTGCTGTGTGTCAGGCCTGCTGACAATAATGTTTTAGATTATGTTTGAACTTTAAAATATAGGATCAATTGTTTTTTGTTTATGATTATGAATTTAATAGAAATAACTTTGGATTGTGATTTAAAAAGCATAGTTGAGGAAGCCACCTCATTGACATCCCATAACTAATGATAATTCCAATTTAACTGCCAGTCTGACTTTTCAGGTTTGATAGAAATTGCCATTAGACGATATTCAAGGATATAGAAAGAGGAAGCTCTCCTGAACATTAAGTTAGATCAATGGAGATCAATCTCCTGCCTCCAGTCTTGCTGCTTTACAATTAGATTCATCTTTCTAAATAACAATATAATCATGTTACTCTTTGCCTCAAACCTTCAGTAACTCTTTATTATCTACATAAAGGTAAGGCAGTTGATTACCATAGTGGTCTCCAAAAAAATTAACTATACAAATATATATTTCCTCTATATAAAATTACATGTGTATTGCTATAATTATCTAACATCTTAAAGAATAATTCTCTCTTAGCATGGAACTTATTGCTAAACATCCTGGTTTAAATTCATGCCTCAGATGGCCTTCCTGATTGTCTGACCAACTGTATCAGACCACCTCCTCCTCTCATGTCTGATTAGATTATCGTTTGCTTAACTTGGTTGTCAGAGAAGGGCAGGGGAAAAGTCAGCTTGTGGGTTTCCTTTGTCTGTGCTTGCATTTTAGTATTTCTCACTTAGAGTTCCTTTGCAGGGATCTTTTCATGGATTGACCACTTATTGTAAAGTCCGTCAGCTCACATCAGCAGGTCTACAACATACAGCTTGCCAAGACTTTGCAGTCAGGTCCCTGACCCAATCTTGACTTCTGTTTCTGGAAATAGGGCACTTTGGTGTTAGAGAAACCCTTCCAAGTACAAGACACCTAACAATAGTGTGTGAAATATTTTTCAGAAGGATTGCTGATTAACACTGACAGAGGAATTAAGGAAACTTCAGAGGCCAAACCCAATGGGGAAGTGGAAAGTGAACGCTAGGCTTTAACGGGCCGCCTGTGTGGTAAAGAGGCAGCACTGGGGCCCTTACCAGGGTGGAGGTTTAGACCTGAGACCTTGGCATAAAGTCTGGGCACTTAAAGCACGATGTTCTTACTACGTAAACTAAGGGGTAAAATTAACCATCATTTTAGAGAGAAATGCCTGCTACATTCTAGGATGATTGACAAAAAAGGAAACTTCTAATAATCCCAAATCTCAAACCTGAACTCACATGGGTTTGTTGACTAAACTTCACACTATCTTAGTACTCCCAACAATCCCCCCTAAAAAAAAAAAAACAAAAAAAAAACAAAAAAAATTTCTTTTAAAGAAATCCTAGGCGGTAGTGCTCCCTGGAAGAAAGCACACTAAACTTAGGTGTCAAAGGATTCTCACAGATAAGTTCCAAGGAAAATCTGTTGAAAATAAGAAATTACTAAATGCACATGAAAACAAGGTACTGTGAGAGTCAACAGAATAACAAACAACTGTATTCACAACTTAAAAACTATAAATATTAAAATTGACAGCAAACGAGACAATGCAATAAGTATGTTTAAAGATACAAAATACTTTATTGAAACTGTAATGAAAGAACAAGTGGTTATCAAAATTGATTAATAACATTTATAAAAAGTACCAAAATGAATATCAGAAAATGAAAAATATAGCCCTGGTTGGGGTGGCTCAGTGGATTGAGCACTGGACTGCGAACCAGAGTTGCCAGTTTGATTCCCAGTCAGGGCACATGTCTGGGTTGCAGGCCAGGTCCCCAGTAGGGGGTGCATGTGAGAGGCAACCACATATAAATGTTTCTCTCCCTCTCTCCCTCCCTTCCCCTTTCTATAAAAATAAATAAATAAATAAATAAATAAATAAATAAAAGAAAAATATACTGACATTACAAACTCAACGTTTTGGCTAAATAGCAGGTTAGGAATGGCTGAGAAAGATCATTAGTAAACTGAAAGTTAACAGAGCTAAAGAAATTACCAAAATGTAAACTGGAGACTCAAGGATATGAAAAAAAAAAAAAGGCAGGTAATACATGATAGAGGTAGAAAACCCTACATACATGTAGTGGAAGTTTCACTAAGAGAAAATACAGAGAATGGGAGAGGGAAGTTAATTTAAAAATGGCTAATAAAAAAGAATAAAATCTTGCTGTTTATGACAACATGTGAACCTAGAGGGTATTAGTCTAAGTGAAATAATTCAGATGGAGAAAGATAAATGCCATATGATTTCATTTATATGTGGAATGTAAAAAGCAAAAAGAACAAACAAAACAGAAACAAACTCATAGATACAGAGAACAAACTGATGGTTTCCAGATGGAAGGGGAAATGAGGGATGGGTAAAAAAAGGGGGAAAGGATTAAGATTTACAAATTGCCATCTTAAAAACAGTCACAAGTCTCTGAGGTACAGCATAGGGAATATAGTCAATAATATTGTAATAACTGTGTGGAGCCAGGTGGGCACTAGACCTACCAGGGTGATCACCTCATAAGGTATATAAATGTCTCATTACTATGGTGTACAACTGAAATGCATATAATATTTTATGTCAACTGTAATTGAAAAATAAAAAAATTATTTAAAGTCAAAAGAAATATACTCTTTCTCACACTATAATGAAATTTCAAAATACCAAAGGGAAGATCTTAGAAGTAGGTATCTTAATATACAGATCTACTGAGTTCTCAACCACAGTGTGAAAGCCGGATCAAAGTGGAACGATATACAGCTGTTATCAACCAAGTTAGCTGTCTACCCTCAGGTGGCATGTGGAAATGTGGGTGAATGTTTTCATTTTCACAATGACTGGAAGTGTGACTGGCACGTTACTTAACTTTTCTGTACCTGTTTCCTTATCGTTATGAGAATAACAGTATTTATCACGTGAGATTGTCGTGAAGACCGCAGGCTATGCTAAATACATGGAAAGCATCCATAAGAGGGCCATGGCACAATAATGTAACTATTACAGTACCCGGACCTACCTCTGGTAATCCAAAGAGGAGTTAAGACAATGAAGAATTGTCTGACTCAAATTTCCAAGTCCTTCATCAAAAAAACATTAAAAACCTATCCAACTTATTTTTGCACTATCACACTATTTTTCTCCATCATACCTCATCACACCCCGTCCTCTAGTCACTCCCTGAATTCTCTTTTTCATGTAATAGATAGTTACAGAAAGCCGTAGTAGGCGCCAGGAGCTATTCTTTTAGTGCCTTATGATATATTACTGAAGGCACATGTGGCAGACACAAGCTAGTCTCAGGCAATCTCACTTTCTCTTCCAGTTCATTGGGGGAATTTACTTTTCTCAGCCTCTCTTGCAATTGCAGTAGAGCTACACAGTTGGATTCTGGTTAACGGAATAGTAGAAATAACGCAGACAGCTTGCGGGCTGGGCACAAGACTTCCGGTGCCATTCTCTTCTTCCTTGCCCTCTGTATGAGCCTGGTAAATGCAAAGCAGCCAGGGGTGGACTCCGAAGAGACCAGGAGCTCCGAATCAGCACATCCAAAACACCTAGTCAGGCTTTGACATAAGTAAGAAATGAATCATTATTGTGTTAGGTTATTGAAAAATTTATCTTGACCAATACAGCATGAATTTTGTCCTTTTTCATTTTGTAAACTTAAAATAGAGCACAGTGCCTGGTTTATAGTAGATCTCTATAAATATTTGTTAAGACAAAGGAAGAGAGGGAGGGAGGGAAGAAATAATCTCCAAGTAAACTTACTCATTCCTTATTTTATATGAAGTAATTATTCTAACCCATCTACAACGTTTTAAATTTTAAGTCACGTTCCCCTCAACCTTTTTTTAATGTAAAAAAACCTCCTTCCTGCCTCTTACTTATTTGCATTTACTGACATTATAAAGATTGAAGTAAGGATATTTACATCTTTTTTTTTCGAAGGCCAACCATCAGGTGTACTGGGGAGAGGAGAAATGGGGCGCGTTCAGGAGTGCCTTGGCAGCTTGTTCGGAGTTCAGGAGGAGCAGAGAGTTCATGGGCTCTTCCCACAAAGATGAACTCAGAGTCGCTTGGATGTCACTCCTCTCCCCCAAAACCGCCCCCGGTGTCAGTGGCCTGCAGGGCCTGAAGGCTCAGCTCACCGTTCTGAGTGCCCCCATCTCACGGCCACTGCAGCTGAGACTGCCACCGGCTGTGGATACTGGGCTGCCCGGACGCCTGCACGGCATACTGTAGGGCTTGGTTGAAGAGATTATTGATGTTGGGTGTTCCTGACTAGACACCCAAGGACACTGATGAGGTTCCTGAGGAATAGTCTTGGGTGCCAGGAGTAAGCGTGTGAGAGCTGCTCTTAGGAGAGCAGGCCAGAGTAGCGGCCAGCTCGCTCTGGGTGAATGGCCTGGGTCCAGCGGCGCCACTGCACCCCAGGGAGGGCGAGCGGCAGGTGAGTGTGCTGCAAGAAGGCCTGGGCCTGGCACGTGGGTGAAAGTCGGCTTCATTATCAGAGAGTCCTTCAAACAGGAAGCCACCTGGCACGTCCCAGTACGATCTGGAAGGAGTGCTCCGGGAAGAGGCATTAACCCCCCTCCCCCACTCCTGCAGCGGCATGCTGTCTGCCACCTAGTGAGTGAAAACCAGAACAATATCATTGACTAGGACTGGCTACCCAGCAAGCGGACAAGCGGAAGACAGAGAAAAGGTCCTTGTCCTGGAGAACACAGAGAGTAATGGCGACACTGCTGAGGCCTGGGTGGCTGCAATGATCGGATCCAGAGACTCCTCACTGATGAGCACCTTAAAGACCACCTCTCGGTAGGAGGAGCTACTGTGCAAGGAGCGTGCAGCCCCCAGAACTCCTGCAGGGCAGCCACTTTGTCCACAGGTATTGATTTCTGGTTAAGTATTTGCATAGAACGTGGACTGCGGACCCAGGTTGAATGCCATGGAAGTCAAGAATCTGGTGATCCTTTAGCTTCCGGCCACAGCAGATCAGATCAATCAGCTCAGGGTCCGGAACTGACTCCTGGAGTTTGCCAGCAACGAGCGGCTTCAGAAATGAAGCACTCCACCCGCCCCCATCCCCTTCCAGCGGGTACTCTCCCAGCTCTGTCTCTGGCAACCAACGGAAGAATAGACTGCAGGGCAAGTGGCTGGTCAGCCAGTTTCACCACCAGGTACCAATCTGAGACAGACATCCTCTCTCTTTCGTGGTTTCTCTTTCTCCCTGTCCTGCAGCAGGAAGATTATTTACATTTCAAAGGAAAAATTCAGAATTGTTCCTCAACCATTTCCTTTTCCGAAAAGGAAAACCATATTAAGCATTTCACCCGTGGAGTTTAAGTGGAAATTATGCCGTAGGATCCAATGGAGGCTGCGGATGAGTATCTTAGACTAGTCCCTGCGGATAACACAAGGCCAGTGGTGAAAGGAGAGGAATCCAAGAGGAGCTATTGGAGTGGCTCCCCTCCTGGCTTTGCCTTCGCCCATCTCTTGCCATAGACTGTGCTGAAGCAGTACTGGGAGGGTAGGCGTGAAGTGCTCGCTAGTGGGAGGCGGGAGTGGGTGCAGAGGGGAGAGGAGGAAGAGATGTCTCCAGATCAGCAGCTGGAAGGAAATGAGAATCTCTGCTCAGCACTGCGTGGCAGGTTTTCCTGGATAAGCACTATTTGTCCATTAAGCTTAGATACGTTATGGACTGTCGTATGTCTTAACACTAATACACATGATTAGATGTTCTTTTTAGTTTTTATAATTAAAATTATTCTGAAGACTATAAGAAAGGGAGAATAAACCAAGTCCTTCTGTTGACGTTGGCTACACTTGAAAAACACACGTGTGTGCTTTTTTTACTGTTATTTTTCTTATACTTCTCCAAGATTTTTTTGGAAACAAGCACTGTTATAAATGCACTGGAGTATCTAAGGAGATAGTTAGAAGACTAGTTTTAAACATATGGCAAAACAAATATGTAAAAGTATTTGGAAATGAATTTTTCCAATCATGAACATTCTTACCAATGCTTGGATAAGCACAAAAGAAACTTTTATAGCTCTCTGGTGGTGCTTTGATTTAAGACAAGAAAACACTGGTAATCATTTTTCCCTCCAGTACACTATTTATAAACTTTTCTCTTTTCTATGAAGGAAAACATTTTTACAAGACTATAGCTTTAACTGAAGAAATACCTACTTTTATACATCATGCCATACAAACCAATGTATGTTCTGATTTTTTAAAGTGCTGTTATTTTCAGAGTAATCTTTATAATTTTCTTTGACACTCCTGACAAAACACTTTTTAATACACAGGTCCTGACACATTTTATAAACTATATGTTTATAAATTTCATACTGTCTCTTTTGAATAAAAACCTCAGACTGAGTTTATAAGGAGATCATGTGCTTACTACTGCATTTCAAAACACATGGAGATGGTTCCCTTTTAATTCTCCCAGGAACCCCAGTTTTAGAATCATGAGTACAGATGGCAGACTTCAAAGCTCACAACTGGAGAATGGACTTACTTGAAGCGAGATAATACGAGATGGGGGAAGGAACTGAATTAGAAGAGCGGCTTTCAGTCTCTAGTCCATAAGACCATTGGAGGCTGTGAAACTAAGTAAGGAGTTTATAGGCATATTAACCACTAACATTATTTAGAATAAATAAAGTATCTTGTGAATATATGTATTAATAATTCTCAGGTTTATGCAGATGCCCTTAAAAGTAATAAAATGGCAAAGTGTTGCTGAATTCATGATGGCTGTTGTCACTAATCCGCTCCCCATCAGCTCCCTTCAAGCGGAGTGTGCACTAACTAGTTCCATTACTAGAGCACCACCAGAGGAGGAGTTGGTCTGACTTAGAGCAGAACTGTCCTGTGGTGTCCAGAAATTTCTATTTTAACCGAAGCGAATGGTCTCCACTAGATGTTCTCCTTTTATCAGTGAGAGTCGCCATCATTTCCTTCTAAACATTAACATATCCGGTAATAGCTGCCGAAGTAGGTTCTCAGTCAAGTTCTCAGTCAAGTTACAGGTTGTTGACTGGAGGCCAGTGGCCCATGGAGAAGCCTCCCTGATGGCAACTATCTGTATGACTCAGATTCCAAAAAGTCTTGCTTCAGTCTCTGTAGGCCCCATCAGACTGTTGGGATATCCAAGTGCTTCGGTTTATATTAATACCCTTGCTGGTATATGCTTGAACTGTAATGGAAGGGACTTGAAACCCCTGCACACAGGCTTTCCTGCAAGATCTAATCTGTGTTGTTAAGTACTACAGTGGAGGTAGGTTTTCTCTGGAGGATGGATTTATTGCCATCCCTGGATCTACTGTCCTGGCCAGTCCAGGGCCACACATAAAAGTTCAAGAATGAACACCACATGGAAATGTTCTCTGAAGGATAATACCGTTCTTCATTCAGAAAAGAATTCCCCTTCCCTTCTGAAGAGCTCCAAATTGCTTTCTTTTGTTTTAATTGCTCTCTGCTTTAATTGACATAAATATTCATCTTGAATATTTACTTGAATCAACTATTAATACAGTAGTCTGACAATTGAGGCATACCAAGGCTTTTCATGGGGAATGTGTACATGAAATGTTTTAAGGGAATTAACTTCCTTATTCTCAGCCTTCATATGTACTTTTTCTTAAAGCTGATCTGCCTGGAAATGACTGTTCTCAAGGAGTTATGCCAATTTTCCTCTCCCACCTTCCCTTTCACTGTATAAAAAGTGAGGTGAACAGTTCAGCCATTCTGAATTTTACTATGCCCATTGTATCAGGGTGTAAAAATCTCTGAAAGTGCCAAATACAGGAAAAGCCCAGAATTTTCTATCAGCGAAGCCTCACTGAAGCAAGGCACCACGAACCTACAACATTCCTATCTTAGACATGTTTCTGTGAATGGTGTTAGAAATGGGGTGTGTTGGTCCTTGTGGGAATGTTCTGAATTTACATATATTGTGGAATAGGAGTAGCAAAAGTGGTGACCAGTTTTGTTTAATGATTTCTTTTTCCCTCCCCAAATTATAAGCAACCAATATTTCATCTGTGGAAGACTGCAGTGAGAGCAAAGCAAAGAGAGCATCGGTAAGGCACACAGAAGTGCCAGCGCCTCATTTCATAGTGAACAGATTCAGTTTCTTGAACTCTTCTCCATTGATCCTGTGCTTCACCCTTCCTCAGCACGTAACTTCTAAGATCATGAACCAGACTTTGTCATTTCCAGTGACTGCAGGTCTCCACAGTCTCCCACCACCACAGAAATCTACTGACCAATAAATGTAACCATATACTCTGCTTTCCCACCTGTCATGCTATGGTAGAAAGCCAATTCCTCTGCTTGGATGAATATCCCATTCTCTCTCTCCCTACACAAGCACTAAGAATAGCAATTCCACCCCTTCCTACATAATCAATTTTTTTTTTTTACTCTCTACCGTGTACTCATGTATCCAATCAGTATCCAAACCTGGTCTTATATTTTTCTGTCTTCAAATTACCTGCTTTTAAGATGGCAGCATAGGCAAACACAGCTCACCTCCTGCACAACCACATCAAAATTACAACTAAATTATAGAACAGCCATCACTCAGAACCATCAGAAATCTAGTTAAATGGAAGTATGACAACTACAGAATTAAAGTAACCACATCTATCCAGTCTGGTAGGAGGGGCAGAGAAGCAGAACAGGGTGGTCCAACACCCATGTGTGGTGGATGAAAATTTGGGAGGGATATCTTTAGATGGAGGAATCTCAGCCTTACACTAGGCCCCCCAGACTAGGGTTCCAATGCCAGGAATATAAGTCTCCATAACTTCTGGCTGCAAAAACCAGCACAGATCGAGTTGGAGGAAGAAACTGCTGGGATCCCAATTAGTTTCCCCTTAAAGAACCCACATACGGACTTACTCAGACTCGCTTCCTCTGAGTTCCAGCACCAGAGTAGCAGCTTGAAAGGAACCACTGGCACACAGCGAGGGACTAAAGTGTCTGGCATCAAAGTGGGAGCTGGGGAACAATTTTTTTCCCCAGACAGAAAAGTGGTAGAGGCCATTGTACCACCCACAGAGACAGAGAGCCAGCAGATGAGTACCATATCTGAGACTCCATCAGCCTGGCTAACACCATTTTCACCACCCAGGAGATCTCTTGAGGCTCTGTCTTACCCAACTTATGGGCTCACCCAAGTTATTAACAGAGATTTTTCCATATGAATGGCTGAGCTTGACCTATGCTTTACAACTTCGTAAATCCTCTTGAACATGCAACAGCTGACCTCAGTGAGCCTCCAGCCCCCATACATTTGTTAAGTGGCCCCAGGCACAGCACTAGCAGCAGTCTCCCTAGATTCACAGCTTGACTTCACCTGGGAATCTCCAAGCCCAGCACAAGTAGCAACCATCTAGATTGCTTTACAATTCATTCAGGGTGGCCCCAGGTAGAACACAGGTGGGGGCTGAAACCTTGGCCTGCACCACCTGGGAAATCCCACAGCCTGAGCACTTACTGGACAGCTACAGACCACTTCGGAGCATCCCTGCCCCTGCATAGCTGATCCTCCATGGAGGGTGGAGGTTAGCAGTCAGTGGCCACAGCCAATCCCTGCAGTTGACTAGACTGGGTAAATCCCTTGCACTGACCTGCCACAGCAATCAAGGCTCAACTGCAAGAGGAGGGTGTACTCAGCCCACATGAAGGGTATATCTCAAGTACCCAGCTAGGATGATAGGGGAGGCTATGCCACTGAACCTTACAGGACATCTACTACATTTGGCTATGCTACTAAGACAGGGAGTCATAGCAGTTCTACCTAAGACATAGAAACAAACAGAGGGAGACTGCAAAAATGAGGAGACAAAGTAACATAATCCAAATGAAAAAACAAGTCAAAACTCCAGAAAAAGAATAAGCAAAATGGAGATAAGCAATCTCTCAGATGAAGAGTTCAAAACACTGGTTATAAAGGTGCTCAAGGAACTTAGTGAGGATCTCAGCAGCATAAAAAAGATCCAGTCAGAAACAAAGGATTCTCTAACTGAAATAAAGAACAATTTACAGGGAATAAACAACAGAGTGGATGAAGGTAAGAATCACATCAATGGTTTGGAACATAAGGAAGCAAAAAACAACCAATCAGAACAACAAGAAGAAAAAGAATGCAAAAAAAATAAAGAAAGAATAGTGTAAGCAGTCTCTGGGACAACTTCAAGCATTCCAACATTTGCATCATAGGGGTGCCAGAAAAAGAGAAAGAGCAAGAAATTGGAAATATATTTGGAAAAATAATGAAAGAATACTTCTCTAATTTGTTGAAGGTAATAGACATGCAAGATCAGGAAGAACAGAGAGTACCAAACAAGATGGATGCAAAGAGGCCCATTCCAAGACACATCATAATTAAACTGCCAAAAGTTAAAAATAAAGAGAGAATCTTAAAAGCAACAAGAGAAAAGAAGTTAGTTACCCACAGGGGAAGTCCCATAAGACTGTCAGCTGATTGTTCAAAAGAAACTTTGCAGGCTAGAAGGGATTGGCAAGAAATATTCAAAGTGATAGAAAGCAGGGACCAACAGCCAAGATTGTGCTACCCAGAAAAGCTATCATTTAGAATCAAAGGGCAAATAAAGAGCTTCCCAGACAAGAAAAAAATAAAGGAATCGATCTTCACCAAACCATTATTATATGAAATGTTAAAAGGACTTATTTAAGAAAAAGAAGAAACTCAAAACTATAAACAATAACATGGCAATAAATATACACCTATTAACAATTGAATCTAAAAAACAAACTAGGCAAACAAGAAGAACAGAGACAGAATCATGGATATGTAGAAAGTTGTTGGGGTTTTTTTTTGTTTGTTTGTTTTTGTAATTTTATGTGCCCCAGGCATGAACCCACTCTGGCCACAAATGCAGGCAACAAGCTAGGATGACCTAAGGACTGTACAACTAACTGCTTTGCCCCTGACTGATTTAAGAGCAGCACCACCAATCAGGTGTGTCTTCACCCATTGCCAGGGGGATTGGAGAAAGTTTTTTGATGGTTGCTGCATGAGAGGGAATGTGGGGGGAAGGGTGAAGGGACGAGGGCATTAAGAGATAGAAATAGATAAAGAATAGCCAGGAGGATGTAAGGTACAGATTAGGAAATGGAGTAGCCAAAGAACTTATATGTATGACCCATAGACATCAACAATGGTGTGGGGATTGACTAAGGGAGTGGGGAGTGTTGTGTGGAGGGGGGTAAAGGGGGAAAAATTGGGACAACTGTAATAGTATAATCAATAAAATATAATTTAGAAAACTCTGCTTTTTGGGGAAAAATGCAATAAAGATTAAATTAAGGAAATAACACTATAAAACAAACACCTCCTTTTAACTTCATTCATTCTGAAAACTACTCTCCTTTTTTTGCTCTCATTTCTAATAAAACTCAAAAAAATTCTTTGTATTTGCTTTCTCTGACTCCTCCCATTCTCTCCTTAATTCATTAAGCACTACAAAATTAGGCTTTCACCCATCATTACATCAAAAGTTTATTGGTTTTTAATGACTTTGTTAAAGAGTCTATTGATGACTTACAGAGTTACTAAATCTAATGGTCAATTATGCTTTTATTTTACTTGAAATATCAGCAGGATTTAATATAGTTGATTAGTCTTTCCTCCTTGACATAAATATTTATATAAAATTCTTCACTCTTGAAGTTTCTCTTTCTTCACTAGTCTCTCTTTCTCAGACTTCTTTGTTTTTAATTCCTCTTTGCCCCAACCTCAAAATGTTGGTCAGTCCTTGGTATTCCACCATTCTCAACACCCATTCCCTTCATGATCTCGTTCAACCTAATGGCCTTAAATAACATCGTCCAGGACTCTCAAATATATATTCCCATTCCAGTCCACTTTTCTGAATTTCAGGCTTATCTGTAGATTTTTATGTTGTATATATATATTTATATCAGAAGTCTGTGTTATCCTTTTCTCTTCTTTCTCTTGTGTTACATATCCAATGCATCTAGAAATCCTGTCTCACCTTCAAAAAGTGCCATAGTCAGACCATTTAGCTGGTTCTGAGAGACCATCATTTTTCACTTGAATTATTCAATAGCCTCCTTAGAGGTTTCCCTACTTCTCTCTTTACTGCCATACACTCTAGTCTCAACAGAGCAACCAGAATTATCCTTCAAAAAAGTAGTTTAGAACATGTCATTTCTCTGCTTAAAATCCTCCAGTGCTCTCTCCTCTCATCTTACTCAGAGTTAAAACCAAAGTCTTTTTAATGGCTGCCAGGTCCCCTCAGGATCTGGCTCCATTACCTCTCTGAATTCCTATCCTTCTCACCCCGGCCCCAATCCCTTATCATACTTCAGAAACATTGGCGTTCATGAGTGTGCCCAGCAAGCTCCCACATCAGGGTCTTTGCATAGGCTGTTCCCTTTGTCTTGAATGCTCTTCCTCCACTTGGCCATCTTCTTCCCTCTTTTAAGGCATTTCTCAAGTCTTATCAATGCTACAAATTACCCAATTATTTATTCTTTTGTATTCCTGATATACCTTTTTCTCTTCCATTTTTTCTTTTTTTCCCCCCATGGCACATGTCACCTTCTAACATATTTAATTTAGTTATTATGCTTATTATCTGTTTCTAGATGGTAAGCTGCTTGAGAATCTTGGTTTATTTTATTTACCAATGTATCCCAAGAACACAGAATATCACCTGTTCATAAACGGTGCTCAAAAAATATTTCTTGAGTAACTGAATGAAAAGTCTTTGAGAGATATGTAAGCAAACAATCTTGGAAATCATTGATATTAATAATTGGTAATTTCATAAAGGAACTATAAGCTCAAATAAAACATATGTAAATGAAAACCTTTTATTTTCAAATTAGGGTTTCAGATTTTAATTCCACAGTGTTAAATTTGAAAATTTTAAGTGATTTTGTGAAATGTAGTTCTGAATGAACACTAAAAGATGCAGACTATTTTCAACTCAGAGCAATGAGGAACTATTACCTAATTCACAAACAACTTAAAATAGGATATTCTCTGTACATCTGCTTTTGAAAAAGAATGGAGAACTACCCTGAAAAAGTTCATACTAAGTGGCTATATATTTTTTTAAAAAGACAAAATCAAGAACTGATTCATTACCTTAGTTTTTTTTTTGAGTTTCATCATATATACCTTAGTTTTTTAAATGTCAATTTTAGTATTTCTTTGGTAATGCAGATTTTGTTTTTAAGAGCCAATGCATTTGCTGTCCTTTTTTTTTTTTTTTTTTTTTTTTTTTTTTTTTTTTTTGGTTAAAGAAAGGAGCACTTTAGAAATTATAAAGTTAGGAGTTAATGCTTCTTTCTTCCAAATGCCTCTTAGAAATTGTAGGCTTAAAAATTCAACAACAGTTCCCTCTAAATACTTAAATTTAATTAGAAAATCATTTGGCAAACACTTTAGGAACAACAGAATAATAAGCGGTATGGCTTTATGAAAAAAATACCCTTGGGACCACTGTAACATTTTTTTGCACAGTGACAGAAGTGCTTAGAATAGCTACAATTTATCTTGACTTGAATAGAACCACTTCGGGAATGGAAATCATGACCCTAGAAAAATGCCATCTGGCATGAGCGTCAGCCCTTCTTTCAGTCGGTTTCTAGTCAGACTGAGATTTCTGCACACACTGCTTTTTGTGGTTTTCACAAGAATTCTGTGGCTCAGAGTCACAGTTTGGTGGCACACAAAAGAAATGAGATAATTCAGATAAAACCACACTGCAGAACAGGCTGGCATACACTATGGCCAAATGGCACAAGCTCACAGTGGGCCTTTTCTGGTCTCTCTACAACAAGCAAAGATAACGGTGTTTAAAGGATCAACTCAGTGTGGCATCGATGGAGAGCCACATCCCAAACAGAATAGGTGTGTGTGATTGCCCCCAAAGTTACCTAGCTAACGTTGTTATTCAATGGAAGTATTTCCCAGGGAGAAAAATCTTCAAAGGTATCATTGACCAATAAGCCATATATTTTGTACAGTTTATGTTGAATTTTCATTTTTGATATTTTATTTGATGATCACATTGGAATATAGAACATATAATTTAAAATCATAGATAATTTCAAATTAGAATACAATATTTGCCACTATAATCAGATAATTTGTTCCAGTAAGAAGAAAATTAAATTAAGTTTAAATATTCATTGGTAGTCACAAAATAGTTATGGGGATATATAGGAGACCGTTCTGCGTGGCGTGGGCCCAGCTCCCACTCGGAAAGGCCAGTGGAAAGTGAGGTCCGGTACACAGGACCCACGCCCACAAATAGGTTCTCCTGTGGGAAATCAGGCCTGCATTGTACCTAGGCAGCTTTGAGGCTTGCTTTTTGCTAAAACTCCCTCACCCTGAATTGAGGCAGCAAACATTTACTGCATATCTTTAAAGTAACTTCCTAAAATCTATGCTAAACCTTCAAGGACAAGTGTAACCAGTTCAACCACTTTTCCCTTTACATTTGCAAATATCCTTCCTTGTTGATGTAATTAGCAACATCCTCTCCTTTGTTTTCTGTAAAAGGTAACCACCTAAAGTGAACCTGTGCATAGTAAATGAGGACCATCCTCAATGCAAAGTGCCCAGAAAAGCAGTAAAAGCCTGTCAAGGCAAGGGTCGGGGCAGAGTGGCCGAGCCATTCCTTTTCCTCCACAGGATTCAGTAGTCCGTGTGAATTTGTCTTGTCTCAGCCACAACACCGTGGATCCCACGAGCTGGGGTCCGCATCAGGGATGTAAAGTACAGCGTAGGAAATAGAGTCAACAACATGTAATAACTATGTACTAGAAATATTGGGGGAAACACTCTAGAAAATATATGATTGTCTAACCACTATGCTGCACACCTAAAATTATACAAAATAATGTGAATGTAAACCATAATTGAAAAATTTAAAAAAAGAGATTTATATTCATTAAGTGAGCCAAATACAGAAGAGGAAAATATACACTAAATAATTTCAAGAATGTGTGGCTTAGCTAAAGAGAAAACAGTAATCACAGAGAACACAAATAATAACCTATTAGAAATGCATAATATTATTCAAAACCGCATATGATATTAGGGATTTAAGGTCATAGTTGTAAAAAGAAAAGAATTACTCTCAGCTCTGGTACAAATATTAATATGTATTGTACACAATTTATGAGAGATGAAAAACTTCGAATTCACAGGCATGAATTAAAATGATTAAGGACTTGCAAATAGGTGATAAGAGGACAGGTTAAATGAATGGGATGATTATCCAGTAGAAAAGACTGTGAAATGACTTCAGCCTTCTAATTTATAAGGGAATATTATGCAGATGGTGACCGGCTGTTCTCCATGTCCACTGAGGACTGAACCAAAGGAAATGGGTCTAAACTTTGGCTTGTGGGATTTAGGTTAAGTATGAAGAATAGTTTCCTGACAGCAAGTGTTATGAAGTACTAAAAGAATTCCCAGCGGCATTATAGAATCTCCTCCCCGGATATCTCTTAAGGATGTGGATTGCTTTACCATCTGCGGGCAATGAGTGCAGTGTGTAGAGAACGGCAATAACTCAAAATCCTGTGTTTATGAGTTAATATAATCTGACCTGATATTTCTACGCAAGCAGATTTTCGTGTATTTGGTTTGGGGTATTTTTTGGTTTCTTTTGTTTTTTTGAGAAGTGATGTTTTTAGTAGTTAAGAATTTTACTCACACCAGTATATTTTCAATGGAAGCTAAAAACATTTCCCTCTAATTCATTTAAAAATACGTGTGGTTCATTTACACTAAGCTTAAAAGTACTTCATTCAGCCTTATAGGACTTCTGGATGATTACACACTGCCTTACCCATCACTCAAGAGGACGTGTCATGAGACCTGATAGTTTTTGCCCCAGTATTGTTACTACACTATCGCTAGAGCACAACTTGTAAGAAACCCTGGATCGGTCTATTTTCGTGTGGTGGAGATATTTTCACTGTCAAAACAGAGGCTTGAGAGAGACTCAGCATTCCACAAACAACCGTGTGTTATCTTCAGTTGGCATGCCTTTAAGCCTTTCTCATTTGAGAGAAGAGAATTTCGTCCCTAGGCAAAAGGTTTTAGCTCTGTATTTGTGCTCTTCCTATTTGAGTAGGTCAGACAAGGTTAGTGTGAGGCTTATTGTTCATGCATATGTATGCTGGAATCATTAAACATTTAACGTCCGATTCTTAATTTTCAAAGGAGGCAATGTACATACTGGCTATAGTTACTGTTTTAACAAATGAGTTTTAATATAATTTATGACAATAATATGGGGATTTTTTTTTACCTATAAAATGTCATGTTTAATATTGGCTATAAGAACTTTCCTATCACCTTATTAATGTCTTTGAGAATTTAATAAGTTGCTATTTTATAAAGTATTTCCCAAATAATTCAAATAATTTGTCCAAGGTCACCTGTTCAGTAATTGGAGAGGTCAGAATTAGATCTCAGAAACTCGGTGGGTGGCGGTTTACCTAGCACTCCTGTCTCAGGGAGTACTTGCTCTGCCCAGCAAACCTTACAAAACTGATACTGCCTCTTCCTTGTCCTTTGACCCTCCTTTCTCTTTCAGTCAGAAGATCATAGCGTCACTCTGTCATGATTCTGCCAAAGATACCTAAATTTAATAAGGAAGAGAGACTTTTTTTAAAAAATGCAGGACATTTTACAAAATAACTGGCCATAATATTCCCAAGTGTGAATACCATGAAAGTCAAAGAGAGACCGAGGACAGGTTCAGATTAAAAGAACCTAAAGAGACGCACAACCAATGCAACATACAATTCTGGACTGCATTTTTTTTTTTTTTACTATAAATAACATTATTAAGTTAAAGTGTTTCAATGTCTTAAGGGTGAAACAGATTCTTAGTGGTTATAGCACCCAACTATACATTAGTAATTCATACTTAGCGGTACCTAAACAGCTCTACTGTATGCCTCGGGAAGGGTCAGAATTCAGAACAAAGTCTCTAAGCTTTAATGTCCATTCTTTTCAAGAGTGGCTATATAGTGAACAGCCTTGGCGGACGAAGATAAGGTCTGTTTTAGAGCAAAGGACAACTGCTCATCATGCATGATTCAGGTTCCTTTTCTGGAACACGAGCCATTCCCCGTACAGGTGTGATGTGGCCCTTTTTGATTTGACCTGTAGAAATTGGGGCTCAAGGAGCCAACAACAAAAAATGCCAGTTCTCTGGCTACTGCTATTGATGTGAGTCATTGTCCCTCATCATTGACTCAGGAGTCTCGTTTCTTGTACCAGCTTTTGTGAAACTTTGTCAGGCTAACTTTCAAGTAGGGTGAATCTCATACCTTTCGCAACTTTTGACAGATCAAGCCTCCTCTACTTTCATTCACAGTAACATATAGATACCCTATTCCAGGGGTGTCAAACTCATTTTCATGTGGGCCACGTCAGCCTCATGGTTGCCTTCAAAGGACCGAAATAATTTTAGGACTGTATAAATGCAAATACTCCTTAACTCTTAAGGAGTTGAAATTACATTTGGCCCTTTGAAGGCAATGGCGAGGCAGATGTGGCCCCCGGTGAAAATGAGTTTGACACCACTACCCTATTCCACATAGGCTAATTTTTAAAGTTAACCATTACCAACAATAAAACAGTAGAGGGTAGGAAAGGAAGACAAAATGTAATCAATAACCTGGCCCTGGCTGGTGTAGCTCAGTGGATTGAGTGCGGGCTGGGAACCAAAGGGTCCCGGTTTGATTCCCAGTCAGGGCACATGCCTGGGTTGCAGGCCAGGTGCCAGTGAGGGCCATGTGAGAGGCAACCATACATTGCTGTTTCTCTCCCTCTTTTTCTCTCTCCCTTCCCCTCTCTCTAAAAATAAATAATTAAAAAAAATAAATGTCATTAAAAAAATGTAATCAGCAACCTGAGGGGCAAACCCAAAATGAAATTCGGAATTTATTTATAAAAACTGTGTATTTATTCTTACATGTTTAAACTCAGTCACCTTCAAAGTACTCTCCATCTGATGCAATATGTCTATTGAGACATTTTTCCACTGCTCAAAACAGTTTTGGAACTTGTCATTGTGTTTTAGTGTTTCTGTCATTTTGGGGGGTTCCATTTATTGAGTACAGGTAGAGTAGATTTAGCATAATTCTTTTTTTAAAGTATATTTTATTGATTGACATTACAGTTTTCCCAATTTTTCCCCCTTTATCCCCTCTCCACCCTGCACCCCCCAACCCTCCAGCATTCCCCCTCTCTAACCCATGTCCTTGGGTTATACATATAAATTTTTGAATTCTCTGTTTCCTATACCATTTTTTTTATCTCTCCCCATATATTTTATGCCTACCAATTATGCTTCTTCATTCCTGTACCTTTCCCCCCTATTCCTCCCCTCCCCTCCCCACTGAAAACCCTCCATGTGATCTCCATTTCTCTGATTCTGTTCCTGTTCTAGTTGTTTGCTTAGTTTTTGTTTTCGTTGTTTTTCTTTTCTTTTTGGTTCATTTGTTGATAGTGGTGAGTTGTCATTTTACTGTTCATATTTTTGATGTTCTTTTTCTTAGATAAGTCCCTTTAACCTTTCATATAATAATGGCTTGGTGATGATGAACTCTTTTAACTTGACCTTATCTTGGAAGCACTTTATCTGCCCTTCCATTCTAATTGAAAGCTTTGCTGGATAAAGAAATCTTGGGTGTAGGTCCTTGCCTTTCATGACTTTGAATACTTCTTTCCAACCCCTTCTTGTCTGCAAGGTTTCTTTTGGGAAACCAGCTGAATGTCTTATGGAACTCCTTTGTAGGTAACTATCTCCTTTCCTCTGGCTTCTTTTAGGGTTATCTCTTTATCTTTAATTTTGGGTAACTTAATGATGATGTGCCTTGGTGTGTTCCTCTTTGGGTCCAACTTCTTTGGGACTCTCTGGGCTTCCTGGACTTCCTGGAAGTCTATTTCCTTCGCCAGATTGGGGAAGTTTTCCTTCATTATTTGTTCAAATAAGTTTTCCATTCCTTGCTCTTGTTCTCCTTCTGGCACCCCTATAGTTCAGATATTAGAGCATTTCAGGTTGCCCCAGAGGTTCCTAAGCCTCTCCTCATTTTTTTGAATTCTTGTTTCTTCATTCTGTTCCAGCTGGGTGTTTATTTCTCCCTTTTGTTCCAAATCATTGCTTTGAGTCCTGGTTTCTTTCCTGTCACTGTTGGTTCCCTGAATATTTGGCTTTATTTCATTTTGGGTATCTTTCATTTGTTTTTTCATTTTTCCACCAAGCTCAGTCAGTTCTGTGAGCATTTTGATTACCAGAGCTTCAAATTCTCCATCAGATAAGTTGGCTATCTCCTCATTGCTTAGTTCTCTTTCTAAAGTTTTGCTCTGTTCTTTCATTTGGGCCATATTTCTTTGTCTTGGTGCACCTGATAGGTTGTAAGGGGGTGGGGCCTTAGGTGTTCACCTGAGCAGGGCAGCCCTCCTTGGTGTGCAGTGTCACCGTCTGTGGGGGAGGGGCCGGAGAGGGAACAGTGCAGTCACCTGCTCAGCTCTAGCACACTTTCCGATGGACTCTCGTGTGAGACTGGGAGTTTCTCCTACCGTGGCAACCCCCGCTGTAGTCCACAGTCAGCTCTGAGTCTCAGTTTCCCATTCAGTCCACCACCTTGCCATGGTTTCCCTCAGCAGACCCCAACCATGTGGTCCACCGCCTTACTGATCTGGTCATTCTGGTTGACTGTTCTCTAATTCCTTGGTTGTCGGAGTTCCGTGCAGTGTGATTTTCTGGCTCTTCTGGTTGTTTATTGATTTTAGATTGGTTGTTATCCTCCTTTCAGTTGTGCAAGGAAGCGAAGGGTTTCTACCTATACCTCCATATAGTCTGGCCAGAACTTGTTTGCCATTTTTTTTGCTGTTATTTCCCCTCTTCCACATAAGCAAGACGTTTCCTTTCAAGCACATTTTTCATCTGGAGAAACAAAAACAAATGTTGCTCTGGGCAAGATCAGGTGAACAGGGAGGGTGGAACATGGGGGTCATGCCATTTTTTGTTGAAAACTGCTGAACACTCAGCATGCTGAACACTCAGCATGGTGTGGGCAAGTGTGCTCATAAACACCATCAGGAAATGGGCAAACATGTTGAAAGAGTCTTCAAAAATTTCACTGAAGCCAGCCCTGGCTGGTGTAGCTCAGTGGATTGAGCGCGGGCTGGGAACCAGATGGTCCCGGTTCGATTCCCAGTCAGGGCACATGCCTGGGTTGCCGGCTGGGTCCCCTATTGAGGGCCATGTGAGAGGCAACCATACATTGCTGTTTCTCTCCCTCTCTGTCTCTCTCCCTTCTCCTCTCTCTAAAATAAATAAATAAAATCTTAAAAAAAAAAAAAATTTCACTGAAGCCAAATGCAGCCTCTCACAACAACACCAGCTGGTACACTGACACAGATGGGTTCCTAGAACACCCACCTAGTGGGGTAAGTCTGTACTACAAGGGGCCTGCCCTCCAGAAGATAATTCCATTTTGGGGGTCTCCTATCATATATGCACAAAAGGTATACATGATAAACAAGGCGAAATATGGATAACTACTACAATCCCCATTTTTGCAACTGATCAGAGGCCAAAATTTGTACTTATATCTTCTTTTCCTAATATTCATTTTACGTTCTTTTTGTCCTTGGTTTCATTCAGTTGGTCTAAGTTCTTTATTAATCAAATGTGATGGTTCAATAATATATTGTGATATATTTATACAATGGAATACATATCTCAAAATGGACAAAACTTACAAATATAAACTTTGATGATAAAATTTGATTTTTTATATATAGTGATAATTTGTACAGCAAAACTATAGTGAAAAGAAAGAAATGATAAAAACTATAAATATCAAAATTAGAACCTCTGAAAAAAAAGGGAAATTTGTTCACAGGGCCTCCAAGAGTTACATAATGCTCCCATTGTTGAAATAGGTGGCATGCACAGATGCTTGTTTTCTTCATGTTTTATGATACATATCTTTGTTGGGCACTGAGTGATATTCACAGCCTTTCTGCCCTAATCCCAGAAAATCCATGTAAAACAATAGCTCCCTTTAATGAGCTTTCACTTTCTTCCCCACTTATCTTTCTGGCTATATTAATATATAAATAAAATAAAGTAAGTAAAATACAATTTAAAAAACACAACTTTTATTATAGGTCTGAAGCTCATTTAAAATCTCCTTGAAAGATTATTGATTTATTTTAGTGCTTTACTTATTTGTTTCTTCGTGGGTATTCTTTGTCACTGGAGAATAAACTGCTTTCAGGTGGTAAATATTAAGGCATAAGCAGAATAAGTAGGAATGACAAGAACCTGGGTCCTAACCTTAGCTTGCTCTTACAACTTGTCTGCTTTTTCCTTTTTCCTTTTTTGATACAGAGCCACCTGCTGGCAGTAGAGAGTTAACCTTGAAAATATTTTAGAATGCAGTTACATTCACGCGTACAGGGAAAGTACAGCTGATGAAGTTATACCTCAAAATGTTTTATAGATTTTACTGACAGTAAGACTGTTAGGGAGGTTGAACATGTTAATGTTAAAATGTGCTATGTAGTTGAGCCAAGAGCATTATTTTAAAGATGGGAATGATTAGATCAAGTGGAAATGTTAACAGGAAAATCTCCGTAAGAGCAGAGAGGTTGAAGATACAATGAGGAGGAGGATTAAGCCAGTCTGAAGGTTCTTGAAAGACAAGAGGATCCCTGAGCACAGAAGGCAAATTGGTCGAGACAGGAAAAGAGGACTCTCCTCAGATGCATTAGGCAAGAATATGGAGAGTAGGTGGGATATGGGGAGGAAACGGGGAACTGATTGTTTAGATTTTATCTGGCTGAAAGGGATGATGGGATAATAGTCTAAGGAATTCAGGAGACTATAGAAATGTGAAATAGTTGAGCAAATAAGAAAGTAAGTTCCCTAGGGAAACACACTAGGATTTCAGGGCCACCCTGAGAACCCAGTTGAAGTTGGTGACCATAAATCTCTGGTGATACTGATAAGCCCTGACTGGTGACTTGCTTCCATACTCATTCGATTGTCCAGATAAAAATATAGAAAAAAAGTGAATAGTTGGGTGTCACACTGGAGGTGTTTTTGCCAGATAGAAGAGATAACACACACACACACAGAGAAAGAAACCATTTATGGCATTGACAAAACTGTTCTTAAAATTAGAGAGCATGGGAAATAAACTACACAGAAAGTTAAAAATAGAAAGCTGTAGATAGGGGGACTGGTCCCTCACTGGAGGGTCCAAAGAGGTCAAGTAATTGTCAAGGCATAAGCAGTTGAAGAAGCGAGCCAGAAAGATGAAAGGCAGTAGTGGGAGTGCTCAATGTTCAAGCCGTTGATTTGGAAAACCAGTGATTACGGTGATTAAAAGATCCAGAGGACGGCTGTGGGAAGAAGCAGGTGAGACGGTGCAGGAAAGGTCATGGAGATGAGGAAGGTAAGGGAGCGAGAGGCCAGGGTGTTGAAAGGACACTGTGGGTATTGAAGCAATTTACAACGATGGCAGGGATTGGAGCAGAGCCAGGGCTGGGAGTCTGATGCCACGGTTTTGATGAACAAAGGACAGTGGTCAAGTGATAGGTGACAACAATAACAACAAAAAAAAATAAGCAGGCCATAGAGGCCAAATCACACAAGCCTCAAAGAAGTAGGACTACTTTTCTTAGAGATTGGGTGGGTAGCAGTCTCAGAGATGTAATGAGGAGCAGAAAGGATTCCAGTCTTGCCTCTGGAGAGTAAAGTCTATAAGGTCTGGAAGAATCACATCCACCACCTCCAGGGCTCCTTGGGGGCACCAGAGTGCCAATAGGGCAGGTGGAAACAATGCTTGGAGAAGAGGAGTTTGGGCCAATGGCAGAGCAGCCTCGTCCGGGCTCCTCGATCACAGAGGTGGGAGGTGCAGCTAGAAAGGAGGGCAAAGAATTTACCTCCAATAGTCTGCTCAGCGTCTTCCTCTTTCCTGAAGGAGTTTCTCAAGTTGAAGAACTAAGCTGCGGCTATTTCTATTAAATATGTACTGTTACTGAAATAAGAATAAGTTGGTTACTGAACTAAAAATGTATTGCTCTCTAGAAATTAGGTAGTATATATGAAACTTAAAAAAGGTATAGACTTCAGTTTTCTTATTAAATGGACATTATATCCCACAGATCTGTACTGATGAAATGGAATTTAATCATATATGTGTGTGCATATGTAAGTTTTCCTGCTTCCAAAGGTTGAGTTGTATGGCTTTTTTATGTTTTCACAGCACCTTATAAAATTTTACCTATAGAGATTAATAGAATTTATCATCCTTCATTCAAGGATGGCATAACTATAACATACGAATGGATGTAAACAGGATAGTGGATTGCCTCTTTGAAGTTGGTGACCATAAATCTCTGGTGGTACTTTCTTCTTAGGTAATTATAAAATATTAAAACTTAATGATTCAGGCTGTATGGGGGAAAGCTCCCTGAACAACAGGTACAAGGATATACTAAGGTTCATTAATTTAGAGGTTTACAATTATTTAGAAGCTCTTATTTAGTAAGTAAAAAAAGATAATTTGCCTTTTCCAATCTCCAGGTATATATATGGTTAATTAATAGAAACTGATTAGCAAAGGATAAGGGGATGTTAACACAAGCTTGAAGTTTAAGACTTTCACTTAAACCCTAATTAGCATAAAGCCCATCTGTCACTTTTGGTCATCACCTCTGTTCTATAAATAGGAAGGAACCAAGACACACTTCATCACTTGTAACCAGTGACAGGCTGGAGTGCGAAGGAACGGGGCTAAACCAGGGAGTGACAATCAGGTGGCACCTGGGCTCAGTGAGAAAGGGTAAAACATATCTAAAAATGACAAGCTGTGCCAGTTATTTCATTTATACAAGAGAAAAATCACATAAACACACAAAAAGTGAGATTTTTGAGCATTTTGAGAGAAACATTTTTCCCCTGTACCCTGGTTCAAGTTACAGGATAGATTTTTTTTTCTAAGAGAACATTAATTTTTGTGTACTTTTTTTACTAACTCTTTGTTATATTTACTAGAGCTACATGCTTTGGACTTGTCCAGGTTAAGGGAGTTCTCACACGAACACATTCCGGTCATGATTTGGTTACTGATGCTGAGTAAGAAGAGCTCTGGTGCTTCGCAGCTGCCGCCTCTCCACTAGGCACGCCGGTGGGACGGCGAAGGCACAGGAAGACTTTATCTTATCCGTGGCCCTAGTTTCTGTCAACAATGAAAAGCATAGCATACTTTTAAAGAAAAGTTCTATTTCAACCAAAATTTTCTTTGATTTTTATTAACCAATGAATTTACTACTGAGCTATGTATTTATCTCTTATCCTCAAGTAGTCTCGATTACAGCAAAGCTTTACATTTCTATCTCTGAACCAATGTTTTCATTTGAGACTATTTAGGAAAAGGGTCACTATTTTTAACTGAGACCAACCTTGCATAAAATTAGTTCACCTTTTTTATCTGTACTTCTTACAAAAATCAATACTTTGCAAAAAGATGTTGAAATAGTTAAAGTGCCTAAGTATTCACCCTCTTACAGTATTTGTAACTAAACATTTGGAGTTTAATTTCATACTGTTGCGCTTATTTTAGTTGTGTATTTTAATGAAATAGTGTCTTTAACATCTTGTAACCAATGATTAAATTTCCTGCTGTGAAACATTTCCCTGAAATAGTAAATATCTCAAGTTATTCCATAGCATTCCAGAGTTTTTCCAGAAAAATGGTGGTTTTGCATATTTGCACACATTACAGTGGTAAAGAAATCAGAGAATTTCACATAAATTTTAACCAGAGTCATTATGCTAAATTCCTGAGCATTCCACAGCTCAATCTGCACAGTAGAGTACTCTGAACATTTAGAAGATCAGTGAGTGATTTAGGTTTCATTTCCGGGTCTCCTATCCAAAGGGAAAAAAATGCAGTGCAGCGTCTCTCCTCTTTTATCTGCTACCAACAGCAAAGCAAACAGCTCCCACTGCAGTGAGACAAGCTCTTCGGGTGGAATGATAGGTCATGCTACACTATTTTTAGGAATAATGTTGGAAGGAATTTGTTCTTAGAATCTACTTGTAAATTTTGTATATATAAGAAGATCTGGTAAGCCTGAAGATTCCCAAGTTTCTTTCTGGCCACTCAGTCTATCACACTCATCGAACGCTTCCCGTTTTCCCTCCCCAGTCTTTCACCATGGACTAAAGAACGAATTCCTGAGGAAAATGAATGAAGACATTGGAGTTGATAGAGTACCTAGAAGCTCCTCCTTAGTGTCCAACAGACATCCACTTTAAACAAGTGACCCACATCCTTTATAAATTAAAATGTTTAAATTACTTGGTGAGTACTGGCTTTTACCTCTTTTTCTTACTTTCTATTTTGAACAAAAATTACAAATATATTAAAAACATGTAAGAATAGTATAATGAATCCCCTTTTACCCTTTACCTAAAATTCACCAAGTTCTTAGCGTTTTGTTATACTCTGTTCTCTCTTTCTCCTTCCACTGTTTCCTCTTAGAGTAGTAATTTTCATTACTATATATGTGTATATATGTATGTGTGTGTACATGTATACATACTTATTAGTAGTAAATTTGGTACTAGAATTTTTGCTGAATTATTCTCCTATATAACCACAATATAATTATAAAATTTAGGAAATTTTGCCCTGACTGATGTGGCTCAGTGGGTTGGATATCCTCCCGCAAAGCAAAAGGTCACCCATTCAACCCCTAGTCAGGGCACATGCCTATGCTGCAGGTCCAGGTCCAGGTCGAACACAGGCACATACGAGAGCAACCGATGGATGTCTCTCTCTCACATCAGTGTTTCTCTTCCTCTCTTTCTCCCTCCCTTCCGCTCTATCTAAAAATAAATAAACAAAATATTTTATTTAAATTTAGGAAATTTTACATTGATAAATTACTATTTTGTAATAGTCCACATTTAGATCTTGCCAATTGTCTCAGTACCCTTCTTTATAGAAATTTTTAAAAAGATCTAAAGTCCAATCCAGGATTACACTTACTGTGAATTCTACATTTTGAGATCCAAGATGGCAGCAAAGTAGGTGGAAGCTACACTAACCTCCTCCCAAGACCAAAATAGAATTACAACTAAATTATAGAAAAATTGTCCTGAAAAACTAACTGAATGCTACCTAGAGAGAAGCCTTATAGCGAAGGGCTTATGGAAGAAACAGCACCATCACAACTGGTAGAAGTGCAGAGATGGGACCGGGCTGGCTGGGCTCCCATGGGCAACAGCTTAAGCTCCAGAGGCATATTTCAGTGGCTGGGGGTTCCCCCTGAGAAGTGTGGGGTCAAAAACCAAGCTGGGCTCTTGAGCACAGAGCACCAGAACTGGAAAAGGAAACCAAACAACATCCAGCTGTGAAAAGTAGCAGGGGTTCTGTCCACCAGGGAAAGAAGGCTAAAGATGCAGAGAGTCTCTTAAAAAGCCAATGTATAAAAATCCATGTGCAGCCACTTCCCCTGGGCAGTGGCAGAGGGAGGGCAAAGTTGGCTATAGAAGCATGAGGAGAGTCTGGGGTTGGTGGCTCTGGGGACAGAGCCGAACAGTCAGCTGCCAGGATTCCTTTGCTTAGTCATTCCCCATATTGCAGTAGCCATCTTTCTCAGGCAACACTTCCCTGAATGCAACATCAGCCTTGGGAGAAGCAATAGCCCCACCCACAGGAATCACTCTTACCCCACCTGATGAAGCTTAAACCTACCTGCTGAAAAGTACAGCTAGAGGCTATTCCAGAGACAAAGAGTAACAGAAAGGCCAAGGCAGATCTCTGGGAGCTCTGAGATTTTAGCTCATCATACCCCAGACCCAGTGCTGGCAAAAGCCACACTTGGTGCACAACAAGGTTCTGTCCACACACATCCAGGCTCAGTAGAAGGAGCCAAATGCTGTGGATTGCTGATAGTTGCAAACAGGTTGCCCAGGGCCAATCATAGCAGCATATGATATGGGTCTGCACCAGAACCTTTGCGATCTACCTAATACATAGAAACAAACACAAAGAAGCAGCTAAAATGAGAAGACAAAGAAAGAGCTCCATTTGAAAAAACAAGACAGTTCTCCAGAGAAGAACTAAATGAAATGGAGGCAAGCAATTTATCAGACGTAGTTTAGAGTAATGATTATAAGAACACTTAACAGCATGAAAAAAAAAAGACATAGAAACCATAAAAAATGATTAGTCAGAAATAAAGAATACAGTATCTGAAGTAATAAACAGTAGGTTAGTTGAAGCACAGGATCAAATCAGTAATTTGAAGACAAGGTAGAAAAAAAACACACAAGAAGAGAAGCAAAAAGGAAAAAGAATTTAAAAAATAAGAAGAGTTTAAGAAAACTTTGGGCAACATGAAACATAGCAATATTTTCATCATGGAAACACCAGAAGGTGAAGAAAGTGAATAAGGGATCGAGAACCTATTTGAAGAAATAATGACCAGAAACTTCCCTAATCTGAAAGGAAAAAAATACAAAAGTCCAGGAAGTACAGAAGATCCCAAACAAGATGGACCCAAAGAGGCCCACACCAAGATACATCATAACTAAAATTGGAAAGCTTAAAGACAAGAGAGAATCTTAAAAACTGCAAGAAAAAAAGCAGTTAATTACGTACAAGGGATTTCTCATTAGACTGTCATCTGATTTCTCAACAGAAACATTTCAGGCCTGAAGGGATTGGCATGAAATATCCAAAGTGATGAAAAGCAAGGAACTACAACCAAGATGATTATACCCAGCAAGCCTATCATTTAAAATTGAAGGAGAAATAAAGAGCCTCTCAGACAAGATAAAGGTAAAAGATTCTCTTAACACCAAACCAGTATTGCAACAAATATTAAAGGGCTTGCTAGAAGAAGAAGAAAAAGGCAAAAAAAAAAAAAAAAAAAAAAAAAAAAAAAAAAAAAAAAAAAAAAAAAAAAAAAAAAAAAAAAAAAAAAAAAAAAAAAAAAAAAAAAAGAAGGAGGAGGAGGAGGAGAAAAGAAAAAAAGGAGGAAAATATTTAAAACTAAAGTGGCAATAAATACATATCTGTCAATAATCACTTTAAATGTAAATAAATGGCTTATATGCTCCAATCAAATGACATAGGGTAGCTGAATGGATAAGAAAACAAGAACCACATACTTGCTATTTCCAAGAGATCCACTTCAGAATGGAAGATACACACAGACTAAAAGTAAAGGGATGGAAAAAGATATTTCATGTACATGGAAAGGAAAAAAAAGCTTAGGGTAGCAATACTAATATCTAACAAAATAGACTTTAAAATCAAGGCTGTAGTTGAGACATTACCAATGATAAAGGGTAATATCCAACAAGAGGTTATAACCCTAGTAAACATTTACACGTCCAACATGGGAGCACCTAAATGTGTAAAGCAAATCTTGATGGACATAAAGGGAGAGATCAACAGAAATACAGTCTTAGTAGGGTATTTTAACAGTCCATTGACTTCAGTGGATAGGTCTTCAGACAGAAAAATCAACAAAGAGACAGCAGCTTTAAATGACCCACTGGATCAAATGCATTTGATTGATATTTACAAAGCGTTTACCCCAAAGCAACAGAATACACATTCTTTTTAAGTGCACATTTCCTAGGCGAGACTACATGTTAGGACACAAAACAAGTCTCAATAAATTTAAGAAGACTGAAAAAATATCAAGTATCTACTCTGATCAAAATGTCATGAAACTAGAAATCAATCACAAGAGGAAAGCTGAAAAATACACACAAACATGGAAGTTAAATAGCATGTTATAAAACAATGAATGGGTCAACAATGATATCAAGAAAGAAATCAAAATATATTTTTACCTTGAAACGAATGAAAATGAGAACACAACAACCCAAAACTTGTGGGACACAAGATAGCAGTCTTAAGAGGGAATTCATAGCATCACAGGCCCATCTCAAGAAACAAGAAAAAGCTTAATAAACAGTCTAATTTTACACTTAAGAACTTGAAAAAGAACAAGAAAGCCCAAACTGAGTATAAAAAAGGATATAATAAGGATCAGAGTAGAAGAAATGAAATAGAATCTAAAAATAAAAAATAAAAACAAAAACAAATGATCAATAAATCCAAGAGCTGGTTCTTGAAAAGATAAACAAGATTATAAACCTTTAACCAGACTCATCAAGAAAAAAGGAGAGAGGGCCCAAATAAATAAAATCAGAAATGAAAGAGAAGAAATAGCAACTGACTCCAAAGAAATACAACGGATTGTAAGAAAATATTATGAACTACTCTAAGCCAAAAAATTGGTCAACCTAGATGAAATGGATAAATTCCTAGAAACATACAATCTTTCAAAACTAAATCAGTAAGAAACAGAGAATCGGAATAGACAGATTATACCTAGTGAAACTGAAGCAGTAATAAAGAAACTTCCAAACTCCTGGAATAGATGACTTCACATGTGAATTTTACCAAACATTCTTCTGAGAACTAACACCTCTCCTTCTCAAACTACTTCAAAAAATTCAAGAGAAGGGAAGACCCTGATGCTCATTTTATAAGACCAGCATTATCCTAATTTCAAAACCAGATAAAAACACTACAAAAAAAGAAAATCATAAGCCAATATCCTTGATGAATATAGATGTTAAAATCCTCAACAAAATATAGCCATCTGAATACAACAATACGTCAAAAAGATCATACACCATGATCAAGTGAAATTTATTCTGGGAATGCAAGGTTGGTACAACATTCACAAATCAGTAAATGTGATTCACCACATAAACAAAATGAACAATAAAAACCATAATCATATCAATAGATGCAGAAATACCTTTGAAAAAACCAGTACCCATTTGTGATAAAAACTCTCAACAAAGTGGGATTAGAGGGAACATACATAAACACAATGAAGGCCATTTATGGCAAACCCACTGTCAGCATCACACTCAATGGGCAAAAACTACAAGTGTTCTCCTTAAGACAGGAAGCAAGACAGGGATGCCTGATGTCACCTCTCTTATTCATCATAGTACTGGAAGTCCTAGCCATAGCAATCAGACAAGAAGATATAAAAGGCATTCAAATTGGAAAGGAAGAAGTAAAACTGCAGATGACATGATACTGTACATAGAGAACCCTAAAGATTCCACTAAGGAACTACTAGAACTGATAAATAAATTCAGAAAAGTAGCACAATACAAAATTAATACCCAGAAATCCATTGAATTTTTATATGCTAACAACAAACTATCAGAAATGGAAATTAAGAAAACAACCCCATTCGTAATTGCTTCAAAAAGAATAAAATACCTAGAAATAAATCTAACCAAGGATGTAAAAGACCTGTACTTGGAAAATCATAACACACTGAAAAGAAATCAAAAAAGATACAAATAAGTGGAACCACATACTGTGTTCATGGGTGGGAAGAATGAACATGATTAAAATCCCCATACTACCCAAAGAAATTTATAGATTCAATATAATTTCTATCAAGATACCAGTGACAGAATTAGACCAAATATTTCCAAAATTTATATGGAACTACAATAGGCCCAAAATGGCAACAGCGATCTTGAGAAAGAAGAACCAAGTTGAAGGAATCACTCTACCTGATATCGAACTGTGCTATAAGGCCATAATAATCAAAACAGCATGGTACTGGCATAAAAACACACATAGATCAATGAAACAGAATGGGAGCCCAGAAATAAACCAACACTTTTATAGTCAATGAATATTTGACAGGAAACAAGCACATACAATGGACTAAAGATAGTTTATTCAATAAATGGTATTGGGAAAATTGGACAGATATATGCAGAAAATGAAAGTAGACCACCCAATTACACCACACACAAGAATAAATTAAAAATGGAGACTTAAATGTTAGTCACAAAACCATAAAAATCCTAGAAGAAAACACAGGCAGTAAAATCTCAAACATTGATCATAGCAATATTTTTTCTAATGACAAGGGGTTAATATCCAAAATTTTTGAAAAAAATTATAAAACTCAACATCAAAAAACAAACAGTCCAGTAAAAAATGGTCTAAGGGCTTGAATAGATACTTCTCCAAAGACCACATACATATGGCCAATAGACAAGAAAAGATGCTCCATGTCGCCAATCATTAGAGTTATGCAAATTAAAACCACCATGAGTTACCATCTCACATCTGTCAGAATGGCTATCATCAATAAGTCAACAAACAGTGAGTGCTGGAGAGGATGCGGAGAAAGGGGAACCCTTTTGCACTACTGGTGGGAATGCAGGTTGGGGCAGCCACTGTGGAAAGCACTGGCTCAAAAAAAAATAAAAAATGGAACTGCCTTATTATCCAGCAACTCCACTTCTGGGAATTTATCCCCAAAAAATCCAAAACACTAATGTGAAAGAACATAAGCATCCCTATATTTATTGCAGAGTTATTTAAAATTGCCAAGATATGTAAGCAACCCAAGTGTCCATCAGTAGATGAATGGATGAACTGTAGTACATTTACACAATGGAATACTACTCGGTCGTGAAAAAGAAAATTTCACCTTTTGAGACAGTATGGATGGGCCTGGAAGGTCATTATACTAAGTGAAATAAGCCAATCGGTAAAAGACAAATGCCATATATATTTCACTCATTTGTGGAATCTAATGAACTAACTGAACTAACAAGCAAAATAGAAACAGACTCCTAGAGAGCCAGTTGACAGCTCTGGTGGGGACATTAGGGGGTTTAGGAATAAGCAAAAAGGAGAAAGGACTCACGGACATGGACTACAGTGTGGCGACTATAGGGGGTGGGGAGTATAAGGGACATAATTGGTATGGAAAAAATACAATTAAACAAATTAAAAATAAATAAAATCTTTTCAAAAATGAATTCTATTTTTTAAAAAATTATTTTATTCTACCTAAAAATAGAAAATTTAGGTAATGTTATTATGTGTAAAAATTAATAATTTAATCCTTATGGTACAATTAAAACAATATTAAAATTATTAGAGGAAAATTTTAATCAAATTTTCTATGGAATATTTGTTAGTATATACACTATCTAAAATTGTGAAGATTTTAGAAAAGATTTCATTGTTCTTGCTCTCAAATAACTCACAGTATAAATGCTGACACATCCAATCCCAACTAAAACTGGTTAGCAAATAACCATTATATCCATTAGTTTTTGCTACAAAACAAGCTACTCTTAAATGTAGTGACTTAAAACAACACTTTTAAAAAAATGTTTTTCAATTACAGATGTAGAGCAAAGTGGTTAGATAATCATATACTGTACAAAGTGATTCTCCAATATTTCAAGTACTCACCTAGCACCATACGTAGTTGTTACAATACTATTAACTACTATATATGGTCTGTCCAGGAGGTATCCAGCCACGTAATAAGAAAAATAGAGACATTTATTAAAGAAGATGCAATAAACATTGTACATAGAACAACGATGCTTCAGTTCCCTTCAATTGGGACCTCACACAATTCTCCCAATTGCCATCAGCTGCCCTGTCCTATTTTCCTGGATCTCATCAATGGTCTGAAATCTCTTCCCTTTCAAAGGCGATTTTAGTTTTTGGAAAAGCCAGAAGTGTCAGCGTGCCAAATCTGGGCTGGGGGCCTGAGTCACCTGGGCGATTTGATGTTTCGCCAAAACCTCTGCATGAGATGTGATGCATGAGAAGGCATGTTGTGATGAAGCTGCCAATCACCAGTTACCCACAGCTGCGGCCTTCTGAGTCATCTGAATAGTTTCCACAAAGGAATGTCCAAGCTTAACGCAAAATTTGATGAAGATTCACTTCTCTACTCACTCATTTTGAATGCAATGGCCACACAGCACACATGTTCACTCAATGGCATCTACCACCCCCACAGACTAGGACAGTGAAGTCATCATTGTTCACACATGCACACTGCAGTCCACTCCCCTTGGCTGCCAGGTTACATTAACGTTGTACAAACTGTCTCGTTATATTAACAATGGCTAGACTTTTTCCAGACAGACCTGTGTGTGTGTGTGTGTGTGTGTGTGTGTGTGTTTCAGCTAGCAGTACTGTGAGTTGGCAGTGTCAGCTGGTAATGTCAGTTGGGCAGTTTTGTTGGCCTTGCCTGGGCTGCCATACAACTGCAGTATGATGGTTTGGTTTTCTGGGGGTGCTAATGATTCTAGGATAGCCACACTCATATGTCTGACAGTTCATATTGGCTATTGGTTGGTGCTGATCCTGAGTTGGGGAGCAGGGATGACTAGGCAACATGTCTCCATCAGGAAAACCTAACCTCTTTCACGTGGTTGGCCTTAGGGTTCCCAAGATCAGCAAAAAATCACAAACCTTAGTGCACATTTTTCAAGCCTCTTTTTCCTCACATTTGCTCATTACATTTTTGGCTAAATTATATCAAATAGCCTAATTCAGGGTCAGAATATGAGCATCTATCCAACGACACGGATATAAGGTGGCATGGATAAATTGGGGTCATCGCTGCAATAATCTATCCTAACAGTATAAAATTTGACTAGAATGAGATTGATGTGCAAAATCACAGAATAAGTATTATTTTGTAACTACACCTTCCTAAAAAATCAAGTACTAAAGAATAGTTAAAATACACTTTAAGAATTATGATACGAAATTATTATGACTAGAATAGTTTAAGAAGCCTTTCAAGTAAAGAACGGCATGCAATGGCTCTCAAAGAATGGACAGGTGTTCAATGCATAGGGAGGAAGTTATGGGTAAATGAGGGATACAACTTAAGAAAAGGCTCGGAACTGACAACATAACATATATGTAAGCCAATGAAGGAACAAACTTAAGTTGAGTAGACAGCCCATCAGAAATAACAGAATGTAAGACCAAGGGTCAAATCAGCATAAATTATGAATGGGGGCATTTAAAGTTCAGCCATAGTTAAATGCGGGAAACGTATTTATACACTTTACGTTGACTGGTGGTGGAGTGCGGGACACGTATAAATACGTGTTTTGTAGACTAGCGGTAGAATGCAGGTAACAGATAAAAATGTTTATGTTTATACATTTTTATTGCTCTAAAGGGATGCTAACATGCAGATATACGAATTCCAAAGGACAAAATTTGGGTCTCTTTAACACAGACAATGGTGAATTATGTATGTATGTTTTAACGATTATCACACAAAAAAACATTACTAAAACTTCATTCTTTCTTTTTTTACCTATGATCAACACAACAAAAAACACTACTAAAACTTCATTCTTCTTTTTTCACAACGAAGTTTAAGAAAGAAAACTTCATTCTTTCTTTTTTTACACATTTTACATACTTTTTTCAAAATATTTTCAATAAATCGGAATTTTTACATATTTTATTACTTTTATTTCAATTTCTAGTGAGTTTTCCAGCATTTGTCTGTTCAAAATTTAAGAAAAATAATTCAGTATACATTTTATAGTAAATGACAGAAAGTTTCATTGAAAAAAAATATGTAAAACTAAAGTTATCGTAATTTTACTGAATGTTGCCATTTGCACAAAACATTAGCAAAAATGGCCCGCTCCACCTGTTAGCTTGTGATAAAAGCTACCCACATACCATGTGTTCAGAATGGTTGTAGCTCCATGACATCAACAATATTTTGAGAAGAATCATTTAGTAACAGCATTTAGATGAATGAAGTCAGGGATGAGCTAAAAGCCAGATACAGGTTTATTACAATAATTCAAATTAAAGTACTAACATTGAGAATAAAGAGTCTAGGACAAATCTAGGAGACATATTAAATACAAAGAAAGTACAAATTTGAGATATATTTTTATATAGAAAACCGTGGAATTTTTAAATTATAGATTTAGACACAATATCTTTTTCCTCTCCCATTGCTTTTTCTTCTACATCATAGACTTTCACATAGTTGAAAAGAGCAAAAGTACCACATTTTTAGTATTTTGCCCTCGTTTAGCTGTTTTCCATAGGACTTTTATCATTTCCTGCTTCTGAATACTCTGTAATTTGTTGATATCATTAAACTCTGGTGTCTAGACTAGAACACAGTACCTCATATGTGCCTGACAGGCACAGAGTGCAGTATGATTTGAATATCATACTTACATTAATTCAGTTAATGTCTACAATATGTATTTTTCTTATGATATCATATGATGAACTCATATTTATCCTATCAAATCAACTAAATTCCTTAGAAATTTTACATGACGGTATTCAAATTTAGGCTATTTTCTAAATTGATTTTCTTTCAAATGTGTTTACAAATTATGCTCCAAAATATTTAAAAAATAAATTATATCCTATTAAAATTGGAAGAAGACTTATTACAGACATACGCAAACTTTTAAAAATATTTAGGGATATTTTTAAATCTTTAAAGTACCCTCTTAAAGTATTATCTGACTGCCATTACATAGTCCTATAATATAGCAATTTTCAACCGGTATACTCCAAGAATTTTTAAAACATAGAGTACCTGAGTATTTAGTCAGGGGCATTGACTTATTTCCCTTAGGTTGTCAAATAAAAAAATGACAACAGCCAACACAACAAGAGCCATGCAGTGTGAATGAGTCAATTTATACCTAACTTTTTTGTCAGACCAGCCAAAAATGCAACAAATTTGTGGTGTGCTGAGGATTTTTAAATGGGTTTATGTGTACCATGAGATGAAAAAAGTTGAAAATCACTGCTATAATGTGTGAGTCCATATTCAAATGCATTACTTTGTACAAATTATATTCTTCTACTTGCATGATAAGAGTTTACTGAACATGGTTATAGAAACAGTTCTAAAATCTCTATTTTGGTTCTTAACATACAACTTTATCTCTAAGGAGTAAGGATCTGAAGTCAAGAGAAATAACTCCACAGAGAAGCCATTTTCTGGACACTCATGTACTGCATGAGACAAAGTGCTCACTGCTAACTGTGGCACTGCAATGACAACTGGTCCTTCAACGTTCTTTTAATGACCTAGGAAAGGAAAGGAAACAATCAGGATGGCTTACCCACCTTTCTTCTTCTTTTTTTAATATATTTTATTGATATGCTATTACAGTTGTCCCATCCCCCCCCTTATTCCCCTCCATCCCACACCCCCCTCATTTCCTGCCCTTTGGCTTCTACATTTCCTGTACTATTCTTAACCTCCCCCTGTCTGTTTTCTACCTACCATTTATGCCACTTATTCTCTGTACTTTTTCCTCCTCGCTCCCCCTCCCAGTCTCCTGTTGATATCCCTCCATATCTTATATAAATCCCCTTAACATTTCATATAATAAAGGCTAGGTGATGATGAACTCCTTTAACTTGACCTTATCTGAGAAGCACTTTATCTGCCCTTCCATTCTAAATGAAAGCTTTGCTGGATAGAGTATTCTTGGATGTAGGTCCTTGCCTTTCATGACTTGGTATATTTCTTTCCAGCTCCTTCTTGCCTGCAAGGTCTCTTTTGAGAAATCAGCTGACAGTCTTATGGGAACTCCATTGTAGGTGATGGTCTCCTTTTCTCTTGCTGCCTCTAAGATTCTCTTCTTATTTTTTATCTTGGATAATGTCATTATGATGTGTCTTGGTGTGTTCCTCTTTGGATCCAGCTTCTTTTGGACTCTCTGGGCTTCCTGGACTTCCTGGAAGTCTATTTCCTTTGCCAGATTGGGGAAGTTCTCCTCCATTATTTGTTCAAATAAGTTTTCAATCCCTTGGTCTTCCTCTTCTCCTTCTGGTCCCTCTAGGATTCGGATGTTGGGATGATTAAAGATGTCCTGGAGGTTCTTAAGCCTTTCCTCATTTTTTTTGAATTCTTGTTCCTTCATTTTTTTATGGTTGAACATTGTTTTCTTCCTTCTGGTAAACACCGTTGATCACTATCGGTTCCCTGTACATTTCCCCTCATTTCTCTTAGCATATTCTTCATTTTTTCATCTAATTTGCAACCAAATTCAACCAATCCTGTGAGCATCCTGATTACCAGTGTTTTGAACTGTGCATCTGATAGGTTTGCTATCTCTTTGTCACTTAGTTGTATTTTTTCTGGAGTTTTGATCTCCTCTTTCAGTTGGGTCATTTTTCCCCCCTCGGCGCACCCGTTACATATTCTCACCTTTCTTCTTCTTATGAGGCAGAAAACAAGTATGAGAGTTAAGGGACACAGCTAAGACAAGAATGTACTCCTCTTCTCTCTTCATCCACCCCATCACACATACCTATGGCAATTTTATTTAACACTGTAAGTCTTCTAACATTACAACTTTCTTTTTAATAAATTTGCTAAACACTGAAAATCATCTCATCTCAGTGACCAATGATAAATCAAGCACATAATATCAAAGAATTATTTTTATTATAAATAAAACATTATTAAACATTGTTCTTTATGGCAAGAAAATTACCATAACTTTCATGTTAGTACATATCTTCTTCTGTATTAAAAGTTTCTTCAGGGCCCTGTTGATGTGGCTCAGTGGATTGAGTGCCAGCCTGCAAACAAAAGGGTTGCGGGTTCAATTCTGAGTCAGGGCACATGCCTGGGTTGTAGATCAGGTCCCCAGTGGGTACACGCCAGAGACAACTACGCATTGATGTTTCTCTCCCTTTCTTTCTCTCTCCCTTCCCTTCTCTATAAAAATAAATAAATAAAATCATTTAAAAAAGTTTCTTGAGGGGTAAGAATCACTTTGTACTTCTTTTATGAATACTTGCATATAGGTGGTTTCACAACAGATATTCAACAAATATCTTCTGTTACATGTAAAAATCTATGATAGAAGCAAACAAAGCTCACTAATATATAAAAATATGTATGAATGTCTGCCTTTGAACAGGAGTGATGAAACCTTTTAGGATAAGAAAATTACTGGGTTGGCCAAAAAGTATATACAGTTTTTTCCATAAAATAAGACACTTTTTAATTTTCACCAATACATCTGTTGACTTGGATATTTTGAATATGTTAGCTATCTCATGAGCGGTATAATATTTATTGTTCTCAATTAATGTCTCAATTTGATTGTTATCAACTTTAACTGCTCTACCCAACCATAGAGCATCAACCAGCAAGAAACCTCCAGCACAAAACTTTGCAAACCACTTTTGTCATATTCATTCAGTCACAGCACCTTCTCCATAAACTGTACAAATCTTTCTATGTGTTTCAGTTCTATTTTTATGTTTCTTGATATAATAAAGCATAATACACCAAAAATGTTGCATATTTTCTTCCATGTTCAATATTAACATAGCTACACAAAAATTCACAAATTTTGATGTTTTTTTTAAATGCACACTGATACGGCATCTGTCGCAATACAATCTAACAGAATTGTTTCAAATGAAGTTCAAGACAGCTAAGCACTACTAGAGCCATCTTATGGGAAAAACCAAACAAACTTTAGCCAACCCAATACATTGGGAGATTTCTAGTCAAGATGGTAGACTAGGCAAATGCTGTGCATACCTCCTCCCATGACAACTTCAAAATTAAAGCAAAATGAGGGAACAACCATTACTGAGAACCATCTGAAGACTAGATGAACAAAACTCCTCCAACTAAGGATATACAGAAGAAGCCACACTGAATTTGGTAGCAAGGGCAAAGACACTGTATGGGCAGGCCCCATACATGTCACAGAATGTTGCTCAGCCGTAAAAAGGATAAAACCTTGCTATGTATGCAACATGGGTGGACCTAGGGTATATTGTCCTGAGTAAAATAAGTCAGACGGAGAAGACAAATACCATATAATTTCCCTTATATGTGGAATCTAAGAAACAAAATAAACAAGCAAAATAGAAACAAACTCACAGATACAGAGACCAAACTGATGGTTTCAGATGGGAGGGGTATTGAGGGAATGGGTGAAAAAGGGGAAGGGATTAAGAGGCACAAATTGCTTGTTATGAAAACAGTCACAAGTAGCTAAAGGACAGCATAGGAAATACAGTCAATACTATCATAATAACTATGTGTATGGTCTCAGATGGGCACTAGACTTGCCAGGGTGCTAACTTTGTAAGTTACATAAATGTCTGACTGCTATGCTGTACACTGAAATGAAGATAATATTGTATGTCAACTCTAATTGGAAAAGAAATATTATTTTTTAAAAAGATTATATTGACAATAGAGGGCAAACTGTTTTGTTTTGTTTTGTTTTTTAAGATTTATTTTTATTTATTTTTAGAGAGAGGGGAAGGGAGGGAAAAAGAGAGGGAGAGAAAGAGCAATGTATGGTTGCCTCTCACATGGCCCTCACTGGGGACCTGACCTGCAACCCAGGCATGTGCCCTAGACTGGGAATCGAACCGGGACCGCTTGGTTCCCAGCCCGCGCTCAATCCACTGAGCTACACCAGCCGGGGCTGTTTTGTTTTTTTAATGGTTGTACTCTGAATAAATAAGAGGAAACTCCTCAGGGAAACAGCTAAGGCACTCACGGTGAGAGAGAGAAGGTGCCACTAGAAGGCAGTAGCCCCCTTACTTGCCTTAACGAAAGTTTCACTGAAGCATAACTGCCTATACATACAGCTGTTTAACATTTCTTCCAGCTAACACTTGATCATGTGCTTCCTCTCACAGTCATATCTGTTATGGTTTCACTAACTTTGAAATCCTAGTAATGTACAGGTGTAAGATCGCATGAAATATTTAGAATCTGCTCTTTGTATTGTTATTTGGTCTAATAATTCAAAAATAAGGTGACACCTTATTTTGAATTTGGAAGAAAAATAATTCGCACACCAAGCACTGTTCTTACAACTAGAATTTAGTCTGTGGCCTGTTGGCTACTAGTTAAGATTGCTTCCTCTCAAGGCACACCGTGGTCTTTACCGCGGCACACGGGCAGCTGCGGTAGGGCCCTTCGCCAAAAATAGCGCTGCGCCCGGCTGCCGCTCTACCTGAAATCCATTGACAGTGGTTTCCAACCTTTTCAAAGTGAGGGCCCTTTACAAATAAAATTTCATATACCCTCTCGTGTAATAATTCTTGAACTCTTAAAATCAGTAGATTAACATACCTATATATATCATTAAACGATACTGTAAAAAGATACAATAACTTCACTGAGATATTTTATTGAATTAATATTGTACTAGTCGCAATACGGCAGATTAAAAAGAAATCAGTATAAATATACAAAGTATGTTAGTTAGTCAATAATTAAAGTAGTTTGCCTAAATAAATTCATGAACCCCTTAAAATAAATCCATAGTAAACCCCTTACCCACAACATATGGTCTGGAGTCTGAAAGAAGAGTCATTGAAATTATGTTTTATACCACTCCACTTCCACTTTTAAGATGGAAACATCATATTTTCTGTTTACATCTTTTTAAAACCGCACCAACTCTTAGAAAGTGTATCCTTCTGCAGGCAGCTAAGAAATGCTACAGTTCCTGTCATTCATCAAGCTACACACGCCACATCAGTGTGTCTTTAGAGCTCCCCATATGCATCCTACGTGTGATTTTTCCCAAAGTTAAAGTTTTAAAAACATCAGTAGAAGCTTGATCTCTAAAGATGTCAATACCAAATACAGTTCGTCTGTTTGACCTGAGCAAATTCACTTGGTGTTCTTCTGAGTACGTAATATGCGTTCTTAGTTCAAACGTCTTGTGAATTTTGACATCATAGATGAAATATCTCCTGACCTATTAAAAGAGAGTCTGGCATCGGGTAGCTGCACAGAGAGCCAGGATTCCACAGCTCGGTTAGCTGACACTGAAACTCCACCATGCAAATCTGGGAGAAGTCAAATTGTATATTTTACAAAATAACTTATTGAATAGTCTGCTCCTGCTTCTCATGGGAATTTGTCAACCAAAGAACAACATTTTTATTAAATCAAATACAAAATCACATGTCCATGGTTGTTTAATTGTCAGAGAAAGGCCCCATATAATAAAGATTATATGTCATACTGAACTGAAGAAAGCAGATTTACTCAAAAGACAGCACTAAGAAGTCATCATATAATATGGAGAAAATTAATTGATTATACTCTTCTATGCCTCAAGGTTATTTTACTGTAAAATAGAAGTGATTATTCTTACTCTTGTCAAATATTCTTACTTGCATCAAATGTAGAAGCAGAGTCTGTGAGTCCAAAGATAACAAGAGAGGTAGAAGCTTACTTAAGCCAGTGTTTCTCTCCCTTTTCAAAAGTCCTCTTAGGAACGAACCTCAGAACTCCACCAAATTTCACATGCAGTGGTAGCACTCAGTCAGACAATTCTAGGCAGTCGTGGGCTCTTAGCAGTAGACAGGACCGTCTGGAATTTGAAGGCCACAGGTTGGGAAATGCTGATCGCGGCTCACCTTCATTTTCTGAAGTCCAGAGAGATGAAGCAATTTGTACAAAATTACACAAGTAGCTAGGGTCAGCTAGAGCTAAAATACATTTTTTATCTTTGTATCATACAAGTTCTATTACGTCAGAACTATAAATAAAAGTACATAGAGTCATTGAAAGAAGATTCTTATGCTAATTCAGGGAACTATATATTCAGGCAAATCTATCAGCTGAACGCCGAGAGCACTACTACACTCCAGATCTGGAAACAGAAGGGTGCTCAGGATACGAATAAATAGAAGGGTTACAAATGGTTTCATGTCAGACGTCAGACATAAATCATGTTTAGCAGGTGTTAAACCAAGGCCTGGTTGTGCTTGATATTTTCGTCAGTGACCTAGATAAGACATTGGCAACCTGAAGTGCCCAAATCTCTCAAAAGAATTGTACGTTTTAGGAATGTGCTTCCTGGCCACAAGTCACTATTCATCTTCTCCCATAATCAAGTTCTATTTCATTCCCAGAGCTCGACTGGTCTCAGCGAAGAGTTAGATTTCTTTATTAATTACCACGAAACTCTGAGTGACTGATGTTAACAGATGGACCAATGTCTTAGAGACCATTTATTTTTTAAAAAATTAGTTTATTTATCCAAAAGAATATTATTTGGTCAGTGGAGATATGTGTCTCGGTATGGCTTACCCCCTAGAACATTTCTTCTTGCCAAATATAACTGTAACTTCCCTAATTCATTAACAGTTTTGAAAAAATGCTTGAAGTTTTCAAAAACAAACACTCTTTCTTGCTGAGTCTGAACTAAACCTCTGAACCCTTGTCAATATGATTCTCCATGCAGCCTAGTAATTGATCAATGAAAACTGATCGACACATGCAATGAAACTTACTTGCCATTTCTGATCTATATGATGTGAGTACATTCCTGCTTGGAGGTAGAGAATGGTATTTTATAACCTCTCAAAAAAAAAAAAAAAACTTCCACTATAGCTCATTTTATGAAAAAGATGGTTCTATTTCCTTTTTGCTCTCTCGTTGTAAACACACCATGCTGAAGCCTGAAGAAGAAGAACATAGTCGCAGTCTTGGTTTGCATGACAGAGAAAGCAGATCCTTCTTCAGAATCATTTAGATCTAAAAATTATTTCTGGAAGTAACCAAAATGCCTGCAGTGACATGAAATTATGTAAAGTGAAATTCTAGACACGTTTAGTATAAATTAATGTACACACTACTACATTTTTTAAACGATAAAAATGATGCCAATTTTGAGAGGGGGAAGCGCTAGCAAGGGTTTACAAATGAGGCTGCTCAGCAGCAGCCGCGAGCACATGACAGGTCAAGAAAGCAGACTGCCTCAGGCAGGCTTCACTGTTAAAAATACCCCAGGGAGTTATTTTTACAGGCAGGAGAGGGAAAATTTCCATAAATATTTCTAGGAAGTTTAGCCAAAAATTTAAGTTTCCAGTAAAAATATTAAATTGACCATGATTAGAAATATTTCAAATTTAGTTAATAGTCAAAAGACAAAAATGAGAAGACTGAATTATAGCAATATTTGTTTGTAGAAATAGTTTGTATATGTTATTTGCTTTTCTAATTTTTTCCATTCTTTCTTTCCCCATTTTCCTATCCTATGATGTTCTTCATCCCAAACTTTATTTTTATTCATCATGTTTTAAATGTTTTATTTCTTTTATGCTCCAAAGTGTGGGATTTTTTTACCTTATTCTGCAAACTTTCCTTTCTGCATTTCAAATTTTCATTTCCAATTTCTTTTTAAGGAAAAAAAAAAACATTTAAATGTGTGTGATGGGTTGGGAGGGAGAACTTCACCTTCTTGCTCTGGTAGTCCATCTCCATAAATGTCCTTCATCCTGATACAGGCTTCCCTGAGCGTCAACACTCAACCATGAACTATGGCTCGGCATCTAAGATGTCTAACGCTAACTCAGGTTTGTGGAGTTTCACAATGTTTCCCCTTGAGAAGAGCCAATGCTGAGCTGGCAGAATGTCACCAAGCACAGGTCTTTGAAGAGTGCTCTCCTCAAGTGCACGTAAGAAATAGCGTACTTGGTCATGACAGGTTTTCCTAATTCAATAGCATCCCTGAGACTGAAGAGGAGGCTTTGAATCTCTCTTGGGTAGGCTTCTCTCACACTAATTTAGGAAGGAACTAAAAAGAAACTATGACTTTAGTTGACAACATTTAAGGAAGGTCTGATCACAGTGACTCCTAACTTATTAAGAAAGATAATATTTGTGTACATGAAACACCAATTAACTGATTATAAATTTAAAAACTGATAAGCTTCAACTCCCTCCTCTGATGAATTTAGAAGAATGACTTATTTCAATCCTTCATTTGTGCCTAAGTTGAGGAATGAAGCAAGGAAAAAAGAGGAAGAGTCGGAACTCAGAAGCAGGATCAGGGACTAGCTTCAGCTCTATTTCTAGTCCCTTTGGTTTTTGGAAACTACCTCATCTGTATTTTCTTTAGACACAGACAATATTTTCCCATGTCTTAAAGTGTACACTCTTGTTCTGGCTAATAGATGAGTTAATCTATTAAACTTGCAGTTCTGTCTTATTTTCCGATTTTCTTCGTGCCTCCACAATCACAGTTGTATACTAGTTGCTACAATAGAGCTAATCTTCACTAGCAATTTTAGAGAATACATTAAATTTAAATGTAAAAACATCTTTCTCAAACTTCTTCCAACAAATGACCCGTGTCATTTCCTCTAATACTCTGCCACTGAACGCTACAAAAGAGGTTAAGTGTTGACAAGAGGCCACTTTTCCTGTTTTTCTCCCAGTCGTTGAAGTTTCAAATTCTTACTAAGAAATTCAGTGTAAACAAGAAAGAGTTTGCATCGATTTTCACATGTCCTCTGAAACCTCCGAGCCTCATAAACATCCCTAGGGTTACGCAGAGGTATGTAGAATGATCGCAGCTGGATGTAATTTATTCTCCTCCTCCCGCCCCTTCCCCCCGCCCCCCCAGCCTAACTTGATAAGATTACAGTTTAGGGACATGGAAAATTAGCCTTACAATTGGGAGACACCACTTACGTGGCATATACTTCTATACTCCATAGACGAAGACCGTTTCACAACTCACTGCCAATTATTTTGGGACACATTGGGTCACTTACAATGAACTATGTTAGTCTTCAGAGCAGAATAAGGAAAAGTTGCTGGTTTGCTTTTGCCAAAACCTATTCATTTGATGCAGATGACAGAAGGAAAAATAATGAGGCTCTTCAGTGCAGTTTCTGTTCTTTAGGCAAGCATACCAAATGCAAATAAATTCTTTTGAAATTTTAATTTCCAAAGCACTGTCACATATAAACTTAAATGCACCACTGGTTGTTTAGAAAAACGGGAATTCTTGGGTGTGAACGCTGCTCAGTTCACACGCAAATTGTGTCCAGCAAACAATACTGGGAACTGACCCAAGAAATGTCGTTTCTCTCACTTCAGACTTTCATAATAAGCCTCCGACGCCAAACGCTTTCCCTGGTGCCATCCTGGTTAATCCACCTCCTCCCAATCTTTCCTGTTTACGCTGCAAAAGACTGGTATTTTAAAAAAAACTTACCCCTTAGCAATAGCACTCACTAAGAGACTGTCACATAGGGGCATGTCATAAATGTCATTTTGAAATCTTTTGAAAGATGTTTTTAAATGAATTTCATTGACCGTGAAAAGAAATAACTCACAGTAAAACCCAGCAAATGACCTTTCATTATAAAATCGCTACTGTCAGAGAACACTAGCACATGAGTGCAGGGTTTAAACCCTTAAAGATTTTACCTTAATTAACACACAAGTTACTCAGTGCTCTAATATACTGAATCAATATCAGCATTTCAGGAAAGTCAGTCCTGGTTTTGTGCAACTTATGATTTTTCCTAGTTTATGGTATTGATCTTCCCTTGCTCTAGATTACAGAACTTTTTAGGAGACATTCTTAGGCACAAACTAAAGTTTATTCCTGAAATCTGAATAAAAAGTAAACATCCACATACGGAGTAGGCAACATCCACAGTCATTTCCTTTATATCAACAAACTATCTTCATCCAAGAAGTTTAGAGACATCTTTAATTAAATTATTCCAGTCTCAGTATATGCTAAAGTAGATGCAGGAGATTTGGTTTCTGGCCACAAGAAATTTCAATTTAATGCTAATAGAACCTAAATGAGTTAATGTGAAGGGAAACATTCATATCACTGACTTCGCTTAGGGTCAAAATGGGTAAATAGAGGCCAGATTTAAATTTCCAGTGAAAACAACTAAAAAAATAAATAAAATATGTGAAGCAATAATTTTTGAGATATTGGATATAAAGCAACAATATCTGGAGATCTTTGAGGGATAAAAAATATCAGAAGGCGAACCCTACAATTTCCCTAGCTAACTCTTTGAATAAAGTTTCGAGAGCACAGTAAATCCAGAGAAACTCCAGCTATCTCACCAAGTTAAAGCACTAAAGCTAGAAGTCTGTGAAGGCCAAAGCAGTTATAAATGCTTAGGCACCAAAAACACAATCCATAAAAGAAATAATTGATAAACTGGACTTTGTTAAGATGGAAAAACAAAACAAAACTCTTCTGCAGAAGAAAATGTCAAGAGAATGAACTTCTGGCCAAGATGGAGGCATAGGTAGATATACTTTGGTTCCTTGCACAACCAAAAGAAGGTCAACAATAATTCAAAAACAAAAAACAACCAGAAATGCCAGAAAAGTGAACTGTGTGGAAGTCTGACAACCTAGGAGTTAAAGAAGAAATACTCAGCCAAACTGGTAGGAGGGGCAGAGATGGACAGCCAGGGCAGAGAGGATGCATCACAAGGAGACTGGGCAGGCAAGGCGCAGCTAGACTGGGTAGTCCCACATTTGAGTGCAGATAAGCCAGGAGGAACAACTGAGGAGTGAGACAGACCACACAACCCAAGTTTCCAGCCCAGGAAACTAAAGCCTCAAAACTTCTGGCTGGAAAAACTGTAAGGGTTTGGTGGCAGGAGAAACTTCCAACCTCACAGTAGAGTTCATTGGAGGGGCCCACAGGGTCCTAAAACATACACAAACCCACCCAATTGGGAATCAGCACCAGAAGGACACAATTTGCTTGTGGGTAGCAGGGGAAGTGACTGAAGGCTGGCAGAGAGCTGAGAAAGTGGCATTGTCCTTTACCCCTCCATGACCCCTCCCCCACATACAGAGTCACAACGAAACCAAGTGGGTTGTTCATCCCTGGTGAATACCTAAAGCTCTGCCCCTTATAACGTAACAGGTGCACCAAAACAAAAAAAATATGGCCCAAATGAAAGAACTGATCAAAACTCCAGAAAAAGAACTAAGCAATGAGGAGATATCCAATCTATCAAATGCAGAGTTCAAAACACTGGTAATCAGGATGCTCACAGAAATGATTGGATATGGATGCCAAATAGAGGAAGAAGTGAAGGCTATGCAAAGAGAAATAAAGAAAAATACACGGGAACCAACAGTGAAGGGAAAGAAACTGGGACTCAAATTAATGATTTGGAGCAGAAGGAAGAAATAAACATTCAACCAGAACAGAATGAAGAAACAAGAATTCAGAAAAATGAGGAGAGGCTTAGGAACTTCTGGGACATCTTTAAACATTTCAACATCTGAATCATAAGGGTGCCAGAAGGAGAAGAGGAAGAGCAAGAAATTGAAAACTTATTTGAAAAAAGAACTTTTCCAATCTGGCAAAGGAAATAGACACCCAGAAAGCTCAGAGAGTCCCAAAGAAGTTGTACCCAAGGAAGCACACACCAAGGCACATCATAATTAAGTTACCCAAAGTTGAAGATAAGGAGAGAATCTTAAAAGCAGGAAGAGAAAAGGAGACAGTTATCTACAAAGGAGTGCCCATCAGACCTTTAACTGACTTCTCAAAAGAAACCTTACAGACAAGAAGGGGCTGGAAAGAAGTATTCAAAGTCATGAAAGGCAAGCACCTACATCCAAGATTACTCTGTCCAGCAAAGCTATCATTTAGAATGGAAGGGCAGATAAAGTGCTTCCCAGATAAGGTCAAGTTAAAGGAGTTCATCATCACCGAGCCCGTATTATATGAAAGGTTAAAGGGACTTCTCTAAGAAAAAGAAGTTGATCAAAACTAGGAACAGTAGAATGACAACAAACTCACAACTATCAACAACTAAACCTAAAAAAAAACAACTACAAAAAACAAAAACAAACTAAGCAAATGACTAGAACAGAAACAGAATCAGAGAAATGGAGATCACTGGAGGGTTATCACTGAGGAGGGGGTGGGGGGCTAATGGGGTAAAAAGAACAGGGAATAAGAAGCATAATTGGTAGGTACAAAATAGACAGGGAGAGGTTAAGAGTAGTATGGGAAATGGAGGAGCCAAAGAACTTATAGGTACAACCCATGGACATGAAATAAAGGGGGTAATGCTGGTGGGGTGGTGCAGGGTGGAGGGGCAAAAGGGGGAGAAAAAATAAAACAGCTATAATAGCATAATCAATAAAATATACTTAAAAAATTAACAAAGAAAATGTCAAGAGAATGAGAAGAAGCAACAGACAGGGAGAAAATATTCACAAGAAACACATCTAATAAAAAACTGTTAACCCAAAATAAACAAAGAACTCTTAAAATTCAACAGTAAGAACAATGAATTAAAAAGTGAGACAAAGACCTTAATAGACATTCACATAAAAAGTTCTGTAGTTGGCAAATAGCATATGAATAAATGCCCCATGTCATATGTAATCAGGGAACTGTAAATTAAAACATCAATGAGGTACCACTACACCTATTAGAATGACCAAAATTCGGAACCCTAATACCAAATGCTAATGAGAATGTAGAACAACAATAAGGCTCAGTCATTATTAGGGGAAATGCAAACTGGCACAACCACTTTGGAAGCTAGTTTGATGGTTTCTGACAAAACAAAACATACTAATACCATATGATCCAGCAACTGTGCTCTTTGGTATTTACTCAAATAGTTTGAAAAATTGTGTTCACACAAAAACTTGCATATGGATGTTAGTAGCAGCTTTATCCATAATTGCCAAAACTTGAAATATTGTTCAAATATTGTTCAATATTGCAACCAAAATATTGTTCAATAGATGAATGGATAAATACATTGTGGCATATTCAGGTACTGAAGAAAAAAAAAAGAGCTTTCAAGCCATGAAAAGTCATGGAGGAATCCTAAGTGCACATTACTAAGAGAAAAACCTAATCTGGGAAGGTTACCTACTCCATGATTTCAACTGCATAAAATTATGGACAAGGCAAAACTATGGAGATAATAAAAATGTCAGTGGTTAACAGGGGTTGGGGCAGGGGTAGGATGATTAGACAAAGCAAAGAGGATGGTTAAGATAGTGAAATACTCTGTATGATACCATAATAATGAGTACATGTCATTATACATTTGTGCAAACCCATAGAATGTACAACACCCAGAATAAACAAATATGTAACTATGGACCTTGGGTTCTAATGTAGGTTCATTAATTGTAACAAATGTACCACTTTGGTGAGAGATGATGGTAATGCAGAAGGCATATGTGAGAACAGGAGGCATATGAAGAATCTATGTACTTGCCTCTCACTTTTGCTGTGAACCTTAAATTGCTTATCAAAATGTCTTAAAGGAAAAAAAGTTTCAACTACCAATAAATTCAATAAAAACCAATCCAGCCCAGCTGGTGTAGCTCAGTGGATAGAGCTCGGGCTGGGAACCAGAGGGTCCCGGTTCGATTCCCAGTCGGGGCACATGCCTGGGTTGTGGGCCAGGTCCCCAGTGAGGGCCATGTGAGAGGCAACCATACATTGCTATTTCTCCCTCCCTTCTCTCTCTGAAAATAAATAAATAAAATCTTTAAAAAAAAAAAAAAAAAAACCAATCCAGAACTGACATAGATGCTAGAATTACCAACTAGGACATTAAAAATTTGTTAAAGCTGTACCCTATGTAAGTCAGAAATCAGCCCTGTCTGGTGTGGCTCAGTGGGTTGAATGCCAGCCTTCAAACACAAAGGTCACTGGTTTGATTCCCAGTCAGAGCACATGCGTGGGTTGCAGGCCAGGTCCCCAGTTGGGGGCATGCGAGAGGCAACCAATCGATGTATCTCTTGCATATCGATGTTTCTCTCCCTCTCTTTCTCCCTCCCTTCCCTTTTCTCTAAAGATAAATAAATAAAACCTTAAAAAAAAAGTCAGATGAAAGATTGATCCTGTTAGAGACATGGAAGATTAAAAGAAAAAAAATTTACTAAAATTTCTGGATATGAAAAGTTCAGCACTGGAAATAAAAAAATATACGACCTGGGATTAGCATTGGATTTGACATTACGGAAGATAGAATTAGTGAATCTGAAGATGTAATAAAAGCTATCCAAAAAGAGATGGAGATAAAAAAGACTAAAAAGAACAAACACATACACAAAGCATCCATGAGTTTTGAGACAACTTTAAATGGTAAAATATGTAAGTAACCAGATCTCCGGATGAGAAGAGAGAGTACCGGGGCAAGGAGCGGGAAAAAAAGCTGAATAAGTAAAATGCAATTTTTTTTTCAAATTAGGTGAGAACTATACACTCACAAATTAAGAAGTTTTACAAAACCAAAGCACAACAGCTACAGAGAAAATTACTGCAAGGTACATCACAATTAAATTGCTTTAAAACCAGTGATAAAAGCAACCAGGGTCAAAGAACACACTTGGGAAACAATTCTCAATGAATATTTCACATTTCTTCACATCTTTTAAGCAAGGCGTTAGCTGCTCTTTATTCTGGAGTTTTTTGTTTTTTATTTCAAAAATGATCATATAATGAACAATTTTTTCTCCTTTCAAAAGAAAGAGCAGTCAGGCTCAATAACCATTATAAAATATCCAGATTCCCTAAACTCGAGGTACTCTGCTGTAATGCAGTCCCCGGCACGCACAGCTGTCTGCTCTCTCTTCACACCACCTTCTGGCACTTGAGGCTCAGGGACTGGCACAACAGTGCCAATATTTTGGCTACTGATGTTACTATGAAAAATAAATTGTCCTTTGTCTCTGATCCATTAATCTCATATTTTCTGATAGCATCCATGAAACTACAGCACACTGACATGTTAGCTTAAAAGCTTGATAAAATCTCAGGTCCTGCATAGTTCTTGACGATTTTGTGATGAGGCTGGGATGTTAACAGAGACACAGTTTTCTAGAAAGGAAAGACTGACAGAATTACGGGCCAATTATCAGGATTTAAGTGACAGTACCTGCAGAATGTCAACTTAGAATTTACTGTTCTCCCTTCGTGGGAATTTCAGAAACCATCATGGCTTTTTACAGTCTTGATGTAGCTTTTCATAAGTCAGGAATGGTTTGTGTATCTCTTTAGAGGCATCGCATTGATGTAGTGAAATTGTTTTCGCTTTCCCTCAACTGAGGGAGCAGTTCCCATCCTGTGGTTTCAGCAAATGTTCAGAAAGATATGCAAATAAATCTGCTTGTGTTGTTCTCTATCTGCAACATAATCCCAATTCTGCAAGATACTGTCATGGGGAGTACAAACTTTGTAGTATCAGTTTTGATTCCTATCAAAATCTACCACTCTCTGACATCACATGTGACAGTACCAGCACTGACGGCCTTTATGGTACCAGAGAGGTGAGGCCAAATCGCTGGAGAAGGGCACAGGGCAGCGAGAACACCTCGAAGTGGAATTGAAGATTAAGAGCAGCTTGCCTTCCTTGTGAAGGGAGGGGCCACCAGAGGGGAGACTGCCTGAGGCAACCAAGAAGCTGGACTGGAGCTTGTGCAGAGTATGCGTGATTGCAGACGTTGCCTCCTTATGGAACCTGACGGCTGGAAGAGGGGCGAAAGCAAACATGGTCAACACTAGCCCTCATTGGTTGCAAAGCTGGACACTGCCACCTGACTTCCAGAATGCATGGGATTCTGGGAGAGGACTTTTAAACAGAAGGTGAGAAAAAGCTCACTCTCTTGGGCTCTTGGCTCTTGCTCTCTTGGCTTTTTGTCTTCTGGGGCCCTTGCTTTGCCCCACACGGACGGGAGTCTGCTCCCCGGAGGCAGGGTCCCACGCTGGGATGCGTGCCTCACGTGGCTCCAGCCTTGGGGGTACTACGGCTCAGTGCTGCATGGCACGTGGGTCCTGGACTGCTTCTCCTCCTTCGCCCTGAGAGCAGCAAACAGAGTCAGAGCAGCGGAGGGAGGCGTGAGCTGGAAAGTTCCTCATGGGTGGAGCTTCCCCTGCATGACCATCTGGAGTGATCTGGCAGTGCACCCCAGACCCTGAGAGAGGGAGAGCTGCTGCTGAGTGATGGCCGCCATGGCGATTCTGCGCCCCACAAGTGCATACCTCAAAGAGCATGGGGACCTGTTTGTATGGCTGGCTTAGGCTCCAAAAGGACAGATAATAGGGAACTTCTGGGCATGGCTTTGGTTTGGAATCTTTTGGGGAGCAAAGGAGGTTCTGTGTTTTGTGGAAGAGAAGGGTTTAGAGAAGAAACGCTCCCAGCCCCCCAAAGTTGGAAACACTGTTAATAAAAACCTATTTCCTTCCACATAAATCTTAGTGTTATGTGTATACACAGGGACACCCGCCCAGACCACATGCTACCTGGTTACTTCAAAGTCACCATTGACTGCTCCTGGTTATATTACCGTTGCGGTTAACAAAGCTTGCTGGTTCTCTCTACAGGCATCTCTTTGACAGGCATCAATTTCCATTCAGAGCAGTTCCTTTTACAAGCTTTTTAATTCACCCATTGACTATTACAATCTTTTGCCCTTCACCTTCTATTACCTTTAATCATCTCAAATGCTATGTGTCTTATAATAATATATAAGAAAACAATTGTAACTGTATGCCACCGTCAAAGTAAATGTAAGGTATTATTATTGTATGATAAGTAATTAACCTTTGTTCTTACACTCTGACACGAAAAACACCCCGGG
>PVJI01010859.1:0-58473 GCA_004026765.1 Micronycteris hirsuta | reverse complement strand
ATATTTAAAATAACACCAGATTCTTACTCACTTTCTTTATTTACCATATTTAAAGTGCTATATGAAGCCATGTAAAATTTCTCCTGATGGGCTGAAAAAAATGGTGTTACTTCAATATGACAGTCTGCATATTTAATCATTATGTACTTTGTGGAGTCAGGGAGAAACATTTTCAATTGTCAAAATATAAATTTCATTCTTTATGTTTAAAATGAGAAATTCATAAAAAACTTATTTTCTGAACTGAACAACTTAATAGGAGGCATATAAAACATTTTACGTTTAGAAAACAAATTACAGATTCCAGAGAAACAGACTTTGTCCATATGTTATTCAGTTTTAGAATTTTTTGCTGACTTTTATTCTATTCTTTCCTGATGACACTTAGCTAACCTGTTTGTACCATCAAACTTAGATGAGGCAAAAAACCTTCAAAAGAGCTAAGGTATGCAAGGAAGAAGTACTTTCTTCTTCTTTCAATCTCTTCTTTGGGAGATAAGGAAAATTTTACATGTTACCAGTTATGGAAGGACTTTCAAATTGAAATCCAAGTGAACTGGTACAGAGATCCAATTTATTATTGTGATAATTTAATGCCATTCATGCATTGGTAACGAGGGCAGCTGGCCAGTTGTCTGCCCCTTACCCTAGCTTGGTGTTTTCACAGAAGACACATTAATGAGGCTTGGCTCTTGCCTAGCAAGTTCTTTCATCTATAGTCCTTTATCATAGGGAGTATACCTGGCTTTACAGACTTAATTATTTCTGAATCTCTCTAGCTGGTGCTTTCAGTGCTCCACCCACATTCTTGGCTTTTACCATTCAGTATACATTTGCCTGAATCCCAACTGCCAGAGCCTGTACCTTTGTCTGAGATCTTGCTCTGGCCCCTGAAACCTGATTTGCCCATGCAAGAGGCAGGCTGGAAGTACCAGGGAATGAATATTCCCCTTCAGCCATTGGCCTTCAACTAATGATTCACTGGAGGGGTTGCCCTGGGGAAGCTAACCCTGAAGCACATGTTCTACACTGTCTCCCAGAGCTCCCCAAAGAAGACTTAGGCCCGGTTTTCCACTGTGATAACCTGTTTGATCAAGCATCCTTATTGGCTGCCTTCCAATGCCAGTCTCACTGCTCCCCCGCTCCTCTACTAGTGTTTCCTAAAATCACCTCTCAAACAATTTACCTGTAAATCTTTGCCTCTGGGCCTATATCTGGGGGAATTCTGAAGAATTTATAATATAAAAACCTTTAGCCTACCTATTCTACACCCCCCCCAAAAAAAAACCACAAAAAAACTAAATAAGCCATCTCTTACTCCCAAATATTCAGGGGCTAAATCCCCACTTTTTTCCAGGTATTTTATTTAGGGCCTGCCAGGAAAAAAAAAATTATATCTCTCACCTTGCTCACTTGCATTCTGCTTGATGAGTACTTGCTTCAGACTGAAGCTCTGTCAGGCTGCGTGGGACCTGGATCATACAATTCTCAAGAGCTGGCTTTGTGGCCCTGACTGGCATAGATCAGTAGGTTGAGTGTCATTCTGCAAAGTAAAATGACCCTGTTTCGATTCCCAGTCAGGGCACATGCCTGGGTTGCAGGTCAGTCCCTTGTTGGGGTGTGTGATATTTCTCTCACATTCCCACATCGATGTTTTTCTCCCTCTTTCTCTCCATCCCTTACCCTCTCTCTAAAAATAAATAAATAAAATCCTTTAAAAAGCTCACTGTGTGGCTCAGCAATTCTCATAAACAAAGTTTAAGCTTGAAATTGAAATGTTGCAGGAACAATATCTGACATTCAGCTTTTCAAATAATTGGCCTGAAAAGTATTAAAATAACATTCAGCTTCCATCTTCTTTCCTTTTCCTCTAAGAGATTTAAGAGAAAGTTTAATCAAATTTATAGGGGCCCAAGGCAATGTTCACTTGTGAAGGAAGCTTTCTTAAAATACATATTTTTAAATTCTATCTTGAGTCTACAGAATTAAAATTTCTGGAATTGAGGGATTTACACTTATGAAGCTTTCTTAAAATACATGTTTTTAAATTCCATCTTGAATCTACAGAATTGGAACTTCTGGAATTGAAAGATTTATACTTTACAATCCCCCTCCTCAAATAATTTCTATACACTCAAGTTAGATTGGTTTGGTGCTGAATAGCTTTTCTTTTTTTTTCACTTTTCCTTTCTTCTAATCTCATAGTTAAGTTGAATCAGATTGCCCTATTCTTTTGGCAATCTAAAGGAAACATATTTTCATGTACACCCTGTAGAACACTATTTACTTAAGCCTAGGCTTAACAGAAAATAATAAGCGTTATAAGATGCCTAAATTCCTATAATAAAAATGAAACAATAAACACATAGAAATATGAGGAAGAAATTACACCCATTAAATGCATCTAAGCTTGATGAGTGATAGGGTGGCTGCCTATTCAAGCTGGAAAGTTTACACATGATCGAAGCTTTATTTAGTCTAATGGAATGTGCTTCCTGAATTTGGCTCTGACTAAGCCAGAGCACAATAGTGAGTATTATGTAATTGGCCTGAGCTCATTCCCATCTCTAAGTCATTGTGATTTAGTCTTGACTGGCTCTTTCTCTCAGGTAGTCTACATAACTTTCCTATTCCTTTCTGGTTTAGAAATTTATTCAGGATGTTAAAGAAACAGACTTGACAATCTTTATGCATCGTGGGTTTCTCTTTCCAGTCTCTCTCTAAAAACTTCTGGAATTATTGTGAAGATTTAGCCTCATTCTACATCTTAGGAAAAACAAGCTCAGTGATTTATGGAAACAAAATTCACAGCAAATGTTACCAGTGGCCAAGATTAATGGGCCTGTCTCACTGATAGATAGATGATCACATGGGGGGACTAATGCTAGGTTTATTGCACCAGCAAAACAGAGATTACCCCCAAATGTTCTTTTGAAAGGATTTAATATTTGTAATTTCTAAGAACTATATTAAAGACATCATTATTAGAAGTTTTGAAACACTCATATATGTCCTTACATTTATCTGTCTTTATTTTGACATATATTAAGAGAGGTAAGGATACACCAAAGTCTAATTGGAACTTGTGGCTTCTGAACATTCTTAATCTTAACCTTGTCTGTCTTCATATGTTGCTTAGACACTGACCATAAACCCATAAGTAATTGAATCAGAGAAGCAATGTTAACATGCTTATATATCCTGGGAACAATTTTATGCTCACTAGTCACCCTCAGTTTATCCAAGGTAATGCTCAAATCTCCAACCATTTTGACAGTTTGAATTAAGACCTAGAGGACCTTGATATTAGAAGAAATGTACTACATTCCTAGACAGGTTCTCCAGGGTGGTAAATTTCTAGTGTAGTTGTTAAGCTTATGGTTGATTGCCCATCGGGGTTGTGAAGTGGCCCATTTTCCATAGCTCTTCAGACTTCCCAGGAAAATGTCAGACCACCTTGTCTGTGTAATATTTCAAACACCGTAGTTAGGTCTTGACTTTCTAAAACCTCTGTTTACATAACATATCTCTGAGTCTATCCCTACAACAAAGACATATTAGGTCCTTAAAAATCTATTGAAGAAAATCCCATGTTTCTCTCAAGTCATCTTCCTCAGAGATTTGTGGTGGTCTCATTCTGCACCACTGGCTTGACTACGGATTTTGGGAAGTGTGCAGTGATCACATAGTTATATGGAATTCATACTGACCTGTGAAAGACGTATAGCTTACAATAACTTAAACTGCATCTCAAGCTTCCCCTCCTCTGGAGTTTAGAGTGAAGGCAGATATATCACCAGGCAATATCCCTGATAGAAACAGAGGCTGGTTGTGGATCCCCAGCAATACAATCCTAAGCACCTCCATCTTTCTGACAGCATTTCTTGCATTGATGATGTTATGGGGTTCACATGAATGATCCAGGCTTACTTCAATCCATTTCTCACTGTGGTCCTGGGAAATAGATTGGTCCTGGGAAATTCCACCTTGTCACATTGCTAAGTTCAGGGTAGAGGAAGGCAAATTCATTCTTCCAGTATTATCACATCGGTCAGGTACCTAACACAGAAGTCTTGATGATTAAGTTTGGAAAAATCTTTTAGTTTGGCCACTCACATTTAACTCATATTTCCATTGCTTACAGTCACTCTCTTTGGAAATGCAAGTTAGTTTCTCTTGAAGATAATGCTAAAGATTATGTGAATAAAAATACACAATGTGACATATCAAACAATTCATTGCTGCCTAAAATATTTGGACTAAGCTCAGTCCTTCCTGAATCTAGAATGTCAGCTCCAGGGGAGCAAAGATGGGGGAGGATACCATTGGACCAAAAAACCCACTCACGAAGAAACCAGTTTGGTTGTCATTTGCATATTAACAATGATCATTCAAGCAATATCTAGAGCTTTCAACAGGCGAAAACAATTTTTATCTGGTACCGTTTGTGAGTCACTAATAAATCAAAGCAATTTAATTGTACTTTATTTGTTGCAAAGTATAAATAATATTTACCACACTGTTTTTTTTACTTTTAATTCTCCATTATGATGTGATCTGTATATCATTAAAAAATAAAGAAGAAACCATTAGATAAGTTAATTAATAAACAAGTAAGTAAATAAACAAATCCTTCCAATGAATAGTAAGGGTCAGTGTTCCAAAGAATCAGTAAGATTATACAATAAGTATCTCACACACACACGCACACACATCATCTTAAAATCAATTCATTGACTTCCTACATATCTTTAATAGATGACAGTGCAGCTCAGTTGAATGTAAATTTATTCAGTATTTTATATTTTGGATTCATGAACCCTTCTCAATCAGTCACCATTTTATATGTAAATAGGAAATTGTTTAGGTAACAAATAACCCTGTACGTCAGTGGCTCACAAACACAACCATTTGTGCCTTACATTTCATTTTAACTGATTTGATGTTGCTCCCTGTGTCTTCTGAATCTGGGACCACAGCTGAAAAAGAAGCCCTCTTTGGGTCCTGTCATTCTCACGGAATAGCAAAAAGAAAAAACCACCCATGCAGTGGCTCCTAATGCTTCTGTTTAGATATGATGTTTACGTTCACTGATTAAAGCAAGTCACATGACTTGGTCCAATATCACAAGGCAGGAAAGCATATTTTGTAAAATGTCACACTGTTCTCCAAAGTAGTCACACCACGTTGCATTCACATCACTATTGAATGACAGTTCCTGCTGCTCCACAATCTTGCCAGTACTGGATACTGTTGTTTTCTTTTACCTGTTCAAATAAATGTGTAGTTGTATCTCAGTGTTATTTTTATTTGCATTTTCCTTTTTGTCATTTTCGTAGTCAATCTACCACATTCTGCATAGAAATTATAATGAAAAGTAATTGATGAATTCATAATTTGGACTCATTCTCTTTCTACAAGATCATTTTTCAATAATCTTTCAGAAAATGAGCTATTAATTATGCAGCTGTTAACTTAATTTTGGGAGCATCTAAGGCCATAGGGGTCATATTTACATTGTTTACTTTTATACCCTCAGCAACTGATACCTAATAACTAGTCTTATGAATAAATGGATAAACTTAAAGTCATCCCTATTCATCTGAGATTGAAAGTTTTATTTTAAAAAAATTTTTAGAAAAAGAATCTTATGCTGGATTCTCAACTGAAAGGTATCCTTATCTATTCCTTGTTCTCTTCATGAAGACTGTCAGGCTCCCTTTCTTTAATTTTAGCTCTGTGATATTTTAAAAAAAATATTTAACTAATCAAAACACCAGTTAATGTGCCAAGAGATCAAGATGACATAAAAATGCTTGGGAACATTGCTCTGTCTCTTAAGGTTTTTTCCCCTCTTATTCCTGTTCCTCGTGTTCCCAGACTTTGAAAGCAATACTTGGAAAAATTGAAAAGTACAAAAATTGTTTACTTAATTCCTACCTTCTTTTAACATGCTTTAACTGATACGACAACAATAACTTGAAGTAATGTATACATTTATTTCTGAGAGTCTACATGAGAAATTAATGACCCTGGGGAAGAAAATTGGGTGGTTAGAAGCAGGGAAGAGAGAGCTTTAGTTTTCAGGTGTAATATTTGGTATCTTTTCCTTTTTTTCTGTCTGCATAAAAAAAAAAGAGAGAAAAATCCCACATGTACTACCATGCTTTTCTAGTAGTTCAAGCCTGAAAATGTGTTTCTGTGTAAAGTTCTTTTTTTTATCATTCTATGCACATGCACAACTGACTTAAATGTTTTTTGAAGTGAATCATTAATTTGCTCAGTAAACTACTACTAAACTTGATTAAGAAATCAGTTATTTTTTAATAATCTATTTCAAAAATTGACCATTTTAAACTATAGGTTCGAATCAGCTTTGCCTAATTTAACTGCATTGTCTACAGAAGTAAAGGTACTTTCTAAAAAACAAACAAATAATATGGATACCAATAACAAAAGAGTTTGTTAAAATTGACGTTCGGGGGCGGGGCAGAACTATTTTGATTTGTTCTCTGTGCAAAAATCTGTTAATTTTTAAAAATGAAGTGTTTAGATTTCCACCACTACGGAATTCCGGGGAAACAGAAACACCGTCTTCATGAGAATCCAGTGCCCCTTTCTTGCCTTCCCCTTTCCAGCTTGAGATCAGAGGTCGAGACTCACTCCCCCGAGTGTCAGCTTCTCAATCTAAAAATGAAAACAAGAGTACCTCTTTTATTTATTTCTAAGTAGGACAAAGTTGGACTCAAATATTGACCAATGAGACGAGTACTATTTGTAGAGCTAAAATATTTTACTTAATTTTTATTGTGGCAAAACAATAGTAATGTGAGAGGAAAGGGGGATTGTCCATGTTTTACTGATAACTGAATGCATAAACCATATATTCAATATGATGGCTATTAATACAGACAACTCTGGGTAGCCCAAATCTAATGAAAAGTGGGGGAATAGTTAATCAATATATTGTGGATTAATAAAGAAAACTATAAATCCTTTAGCCTATGGCTCCATGGACTAATGCTCAACACAGTTCTGAGAACTGGCCTGCTATCTTTGAAGAATGATGGTCAGTTTTTCCCAGACCTAGCTGTCTAACACTAAATCTACCTTTTTGACCAGACCTATTAAAACAACATCAACCACTGGAAACTGTATTCCAAGACTCTGCTACTTAATTTGCTACTTAAGAAATCAGTCTTTTCCATTATGTGAAGCATCTCTACCCATTGGTTCCACAAAGCAATTTTAAAAATATTTTATTGTTTATGTTATTATGGTTGTCCCACTTTTCCCACTTTGCCCGCTCCACTCAGCCTGCCCCCACCTACATAATCAGTCCTTTCACTGTTGTCCGTGTCCATGGGCCCTTCATATAGATTTGCTGACTAATACCTTCACCTTCTTTCAATCGGTCCACACCTCCCCACTCCCCTCTTACAGCTGTCTGTCTGTCTTTTCCATGATTCTATGCCTCTGGTTCTATTTTGTTCATTAGTTTATTTTTTTCATTAGATTCCTCTTATAAGTGTGATCATATGGTATTTGTCTTTCACTAACTGGCTTATTTCACTTAGCATAATAGTCTTAGTTCCATCCATTCTGTTACAAAAGGTAGGAATTCCTTCTTTCTTTCTGCTTCATAGTATTCCATTGTGTAAATATATCACAGTTTTTTTTGTTTGTTTGTTTTTGTTTTTTATCTACTGTCTACTGATGTGCACTTAGGTTGTTTCCAAATCTTGGCTATTGTAAATAGCACTGCTATGAACATGGGAGTGCATCAATTCTTTTGAGTTGATGTTTCAGATTCTTCAGGTATATTCTCAGTAGTGGAATTGCTGGGTCAAAAGGCAGTTTCATTTTTAATTATTTGAGGAAATTCCGTACGATTTTCCACAGTAACTGTACCAGTCTGCATTCCCACCAGTAGTGCACTAGGGTTCCTTTATCTCCACACCTGCACCAGCACTTGCTGTGTGTTAATTTATTAATGATAGTCATTCTGACAGGTGTGAGGTGATACCTCATTGTGGTTTTCATTTGCATCTCTCTGATGGCTAGGGATGTTGAGCATTTTTTCATATGTCTCTGGACCATTTGTATGTCCCTCTTGGAGAAGTGTCTATTCAGGTCCTTTGCCCATTTTTTAATTGGATTATTTTGTCTTCTTGGTGTTGAGTCATATGAGTTCTTTATATGTGTTGGAGATTAAACCTTTGTCTGATACATCATTGGCAAATATGTTCTCCCATACTGTTGGTACCCTTTTCATTTTGATGCTGTATTTTTTAGCTGTGCAAAAACTTTTTAATTTGATAATGTCCCATCTGTTTATTTGCCTTTATTTCCCTTGCCCTAAGAGATATATCTGCAAAAATATTGCTACATGAGATATCCAAAATTTCCTCTAGTATTTTTATGTTATCATGACTTATATTTAAGTCTCTTAATCCATTTTGAGTTTATTCTGGTGTATGGTGTAAGATGATGGTCTCTTTTCATTTTTTTTGCATATACCAGTCCAGTTGTGCCAATACCATTTATTGAAGAGATTGTCTTTACTTCATTGTATGCTCTTGCATTCTTTGTCAAATATTAATTGAACATAAAGACACAGATTTATTTCTGGGGTCTCTATTCTATTCCATTGATCTATACGTCTGCTCTTATGCCAGTACCAGATTGTTTTAATTACAGTGGCCTTCTAGTATGTTCGATATTTGGTATTCTGACCCCTCCAACTTTGTTCTTTTTTCTCAAGATTGCTGATGTTATTTGGGGTCATTTTTGGTTCCATATAAATTTTTGGAATATTTGTTCTAGATCTGTGAAATATGCCATTCGAATCTTAATACGAATTGCATCGAATCTATAGATTAGTTTGGGTAGTATGGTCATTTTAATGATGTTAATTCTTCCAGTGCATAAACATTGTAAATGCTTCCACTTATCTGTGTTCTTCAATTTCTTTCTTCAGTGTTCTATAGTTTTCCAAGTACAGGTCTTTTACCTTCTTGGTTAAATTTATTCCTAGGTATTTTTTTATTTTTTATTTTTGTTGCACTAGTAAATAGAATTGTTTTTCTGGTAGTTCATTATTGGTGTATAAAAATGCCATTGATATCTGAATATTATCCCACTACTTTGCTGAATTCATTTATTAGGCTGAGTAGTTTTTTGGTGGCAGCTATATGGTTTTACATGCATAATATCATGTTGCCTGCTAATAATGACAGCTGTACTTCCTCTTTTTCAGTTTGGATGCTTTTTATTTTTTCTTCTTGTCTGACACTGTGGCTAGAACTTTCATTACTATGTTGAGTAAGAGTGGTGATAACAAATAGCCCTGTCTTGTTCCTGGCTGTAAGGGAAATGCTTTTATTTTTTGCCCATTGAGTATGATGTTGACAGTTGGTTTTTCGTATATGGCCTTTGTTATGTTGAGGTAAGCTCCCTCTATTCCCACTTTGCTGAGTGTTGTTATCATAAATGGGTGCTGGATTTTATCAGATACTTTTTCTGCATTTATTGGTATGATCATGTGATTTTTGTCTTTCATTTTGTTTATATGACATATCACTTTTATTGATTTGTATGTATTGTACTATCCTTGCATTCCTGGAATAAAATTCACTTGATCATGGTGTATGATCTTTTTGATGTATTGCTGAAATTGGTTTGCTATATATTTTGTTGAGGATTTTAGCATCTATGTTCATCAGAGTTATTGGCCTATAACGTTTTTCTTTGTTGTGTCTTTACCTGGTTTCAGAATTAGGATAATACTGGCCTTGTAAAAAAAAGTTTAGAAGTCTACCCTCTTCTTGACATTTTTTGAAAGAGTTTGAGAAGGATAGGTGTTAGTTTTTCTTTGAATGATTGGTAAAATTTTCCTATGAAGCCATCTGGCCCAAGGCTTTTTTGTGCCAGGAGTTTTTTTCATCACTAGTTATTATCAGTCTATTCAGATTTCCTGCTTCTTCCTGATTCAATTTTAGAAGATTGTATGTTTATAGTAATTTACCCATTTTTCCCAGGTTGTCCAATATCTTGGCATGTAGTTGTTCAGAGTAATTTCTTACAAATCCTTTGTACTTCTGTGGTATCCATTGTTACTTTTCCCCTTCCATTTCTGATTTCATTTATTTGGGCCCTCTCACTTTTTTTCTTGATGATTCTGGTTAAAAGTTTGTCGATTGTGTTTATCTTTTCAAAGAACCAGCTCTTGGATTCATTGATTTTTGATTTTTTGTTTGTTTGGGTTTTTTTTTTTTTAGTCTCTATGTCATTTATTTCTGCTCTGATCTTGATTATTTCCTTCCTTCTACTCTCTCTGGGCTTTTTGCTGTTGTTGTTGTTGTGTTTCTAGTTCTTTTAGGTGTAATTTTAGGTTGTTTATTTGGGATTTTTCTGTCTTCTTTAGGTAGGTTTATAATGCTATGATCTTCCTTCCTATGACTGCTTTTGCTGTGTGCCACAGGTTTTGGGTTAATTTTCATTTTTTCCAGGTAATTTTTTATTTATTCCTTGATCTCATTGTTAACCCATTCATTATATAATAACATATTGTTTAGCCTCCATGTATTTGAGTGTTTTGGGTTTTTTCTTGAGGTTGATTGCTACTTTAAAGCCATTGTGATCTGAGAACATGCTTGATATGATTTCAATTTTCTTGAATTTGTTAAGGCTTATTTTCTGTCTTACCATGTGGTCTATCTTTGAGAATGACCCATGTGCATTGAGGAGAATGTACATTTTGCTTCTTTGGGGTGAAATGATCTTTAGATATCAATTAAAGCCATTTGATCTAGTATGTCATTTAATGCCACTATATCCTTGTTGATTTCTTGTCTGGAAGATCTGTCCATTGTTGACAGTGGTGTTCAAATCCCCTACTTTGACTGCATTGTTATCAATCTCTTTCTTAAAGTCTTCCAAGATTTTCTTTGTATATTTAGGTGCTCCTATATTGGGTACATATATGTTTATAAGGGTTATATCCTCTGTTGGACTGAACCCTTAAGTATTATTTAATGTCCTTCTTTGTCTTTTATTATGGACTTTGTTTTGAAGTCTATTTTGGCAGACAGAGTATTGCTACCCCAGCTTTTTTTTTTTTCATCTCCATTTGCGTGGACTATTTTTTTCCATCACTTCACTTTCAGCCTGTGTAAATCTTTTATTCTGACATGGGTGTCTTGTAGACAGCATATATGTGGGTCATATTTTCTTATCCATTCAGTTAGAGCATTTAATCAATTTACACTTAAGGTTACTATTGATAGGCACTTATTCACTGCCATTTTTTCCCCTTTGTACCTGTGTTCCTCTCTCTCTGCATTTCCTTCTTGTCTTAAAGCAGTCCCTTTGGTATCTCTTGCAATGTTGTTTTGTACTCTTTCAGCATTTTTGAAAAGCCGGGGTGGGGGGAGTTCTTTATTTTTCCTCCCATTTTAAATGAGAGCATTGCTGGATAGAATAGTCTTGGTCGCAGGACCTTGCTTTTCATTACTTGGAAGATTTCATGCCAATCCCTATTGGTCTGTACTGTTTCTGTTGAGAAATCAGCTGACAGCTTTATTGAAGATCTTTTGTAGGTAATTGTTTCTCTCTTGCTAGTTTTAAGATTGTCTCTTTGTCTTTAAACTTGGCCATTTTAATTGTGATGAGTCTTGGTGTGGGCCTCTTTGGATTCTTCTTGATTGGGACTCTTTGTACTTCCTGAACTTGCATGACTTTTCCTTCACCAAGTTAGGGAAGTTTTCTGTAATTATTTCTTCAAACAGATTTTTATCCCTTGCTCCCTTTCTTCTCATGCTGATATCCCTATGATTTGAATATCGTTATGTTTCATGTTGTCCCAAAGCTCCTTTAAACTATCCTCATGGTCTTTAAGTCTTTATTCACTTTGTTGCTCTGACTGGGGATTTTTTTCTGCTTTGTCTTCCAAATCACAGATTCACTCCTCTGTTGGATCTAGCTTCCTTTTAATTCCTTCTAGTGTATTCTTCATTTCAGATATTGATTCTTCATTTCCATCTGGTTCTTATTCAGAGTTTCTATGTCATTTTTCGTGCTGATGTAGTTTTCACTAAGTTCCTTGTGGTTCTCACCAAGTTCCTTGAGCATCCTTATAACCAATAGTTAAACTCAGTGTCTGATAATTTGCTTGCCTCAATTTCATTTAGGTCTTTTTCTGGGCATTCCTCCTTTTCTTTAATTTGGAGGTTGTTTCTTTGTCTCCCCATTTTAGCTGTCTCTTTTTGGTTGTTTCTATGTTTAGGCAGATCTGCTTTGACTCACTGTATTGTGGGGTAGTCTTCTGCAGTAGAAGTCTTGTGTTACCCAGAGGTGTTGACTCTGGTCTCCTGATCTGGATGCTCTAGGAACGCTCTTTGTGTGGGTTCTGTGAGTTTTACTATTGTATTTAGGCCATGGTTGTTGTTGGCTTTTTTGTTGGTGAGGTGTCCCCTCCCATTGGCTGACTGAGAGGCTTGACCCTCACCATGTTGTGTATGTTATTGTGCAGGTGCTGGCAGAACAAAGTAAAACAACACACAAAAAAATGAAACCAAAACAAGCAACCCCCCCAACCACATCAGCAATTGTAATGATAAAAGAACTCAGAATAATAAAAGTGGAAAGTAAATGGAATATTAAGGAAAGGGAAGAATAAAAGAAAAAGAGGAGAACAAAGAAAAAAAGTGATTATGGGAGGAGAAAAGGGGTTAGAATTAATACTAATAATGAATTGAAGGAAGAAAACAGGAAAAAGGGACAAAGAAAGAGAAAGAATAACAAAAACAAGAAAAGGAAAGAAGGGAACAATGGGGTAATCAATGGTAAGAGTAAAATGAGATATGACATAAAAATAGAGCAATACAAATCGAAGAAAAAGAAAAATAGTAAAAACTTAATGAAAAGGCTATGAAAAAGAACAAAGTGGAATTCATCTCAACACAGTTTATTGCTTGCCTCCTGGGTTCTCCCTATGGATACAGCTCTACTGTTTCTGAGGCTGACGTACGCCAGTGTCAGGTGCTATCCACATCTCACTCTTGGCAGCCTGTTTGGAGCTACTAGTTATCCATAGTTTGTGGCTGATTCCTCCGAACTTGGCTCTGCCCAGATGGGCCAAGCCGCTCTGCAGAGCTGGGTTTTGACAGCACTGGGTCCAGGGGTCTGTGAGCAAAGGACCCAAATCATTGCCAGACCCACCTCTGTCTGTCTCTGCCTGCCAGACTGCTGGCAGCCTTGGACTAGTCATAGACCTGACTGTTTCTGATAAGGCTTCTGCTGGGATTGGTGGGCTAGGTGTCCTGGATCTCCCATCCAGGGGCCCTCCAGATTTCCGGGAAGATGGTTGATATAATCCCCTGCTCCCAAGCCACTGGTCTGAGTCTCATTAAGATTTTTTCCCTGTATGCAGCAGGGTGGGACCCCTAGTAGGCTATTGGGTGGGGTTTCCAGAGTCCCAGCTTTGGGCCTGCTGGAAGGTGGGAGGGTGTTTTATGGCCCTCCTGTGAGGGGGCAGCGCCAGTCTGTTTCCCGGCAGTATATATGGTACGGCTGTGCCCTATAGCCAGTTTCTAACCACCCCCGACCCCATGCCCCCCCATCCCGCCCCACCCAGTCTGTGTATGCTGCTATCTGCTCAGCAGGGGTTAAGATGCAGGATGGGAAAAATGAGAATAAAAGGAAGAAAACCCACACAAAACAAAACACCGAACATGCTACCTGAAACGAAAACAGAGATGCAGAGGGAGGGAGTAGGATTGTAGAGGGAGGGTGGAGAGAGCAATGCCCCACGTGGTAAGGTAATTGCTTTCCCCTGGGAGGGGCTTGCTCTTCTCAAGCAAGATGGCTGCGGCAGAATCCAGGTATATCCAAGCACAGAAAGCCTGACAGCCGCTCTCCCAAGTTGCTCCCCGGTGCCTCCCACACTAGAATCTCCTCCCCAGACTGCAATCTGCGCTGCTGTCCCTTGGCTGGGGCCAAGGTGAGTGACTGTGAACACAAAACCTGTGCTTTGGCCCCTTTAAGAATTGAGAAGGAAAGAAATAGTGGCTTTGTCTCCAGCAGGTCTCGACTTTCCTCAGCAGAGACAACCCCCTGGCCTTGCACTGCTGGGTGCCATGTCGTCTGCTGATTCTGGCTCTGATGCTCCGTATTTGGGAGCCTAGTTTGTGTTCCTTGCTTCTCTCCTTAAAAGGGGAGACAGCTTTGCCACCACCTCGGCCCACTGCCCTTGTGAACGGGCCAGCCCCTTTAATGACTTGACCTCACCCTTCTACCAATCTGGTCATGGTTTTTTTTTTTTCTGTCCCCTGTTAAAAGTTTTTTTGGGGGGAGTAGTCTTGGTTTATTTCAGGTGTTTAGTCCTCTCTTTAGTTTTATTTCCAATTTGGTTCTTGGAGGAGGTGTGTGGTATATCCTCCTACTCCACTGCCATCTTTTTTCCAAATGAATATTTTGTTTGTAAACATTGGTTTGTTTCATGTTGAAGAAATCAGTCCACATAACTCTAGAGGACATTCTTACTATTTTTTTTCTTTTAATTTTAGAAAAAAATTCAGGTTAATGCAGTCTGTTGTTTTATTATGCTGGATTATTCAACCTCCCTTCTTATAAGAGAATTATAAATCCCTACTTGTTGCCGTGTGCGTTGCAGTGATTTCATGGCATGACTTCCTTAGCTCAATGGTATCATTCTGCCTCTGACTTGCTTTCATCAGTGGAATGTGAACAAAGTACCATACGCCATGTCTGTAGTGTAAAGAGGTGTGTTTGATTCAGTCATCTCCATGTTTCTTCTGCTATGGAAGGTGTGCCCCAAAGAAAGGCTTCTGCTTCTCTTTGAATTCTGGGATGGAGAATGTATATGGAGCAGAGTCGTTGGCAATGCACAGCCCATGCCACAGAGCAAATATAAGGCAAACAAGAAATAAACCTTTGTAAACCTTTGTATGTTGCTGGTTTTCAGAAGCTATTAGTCATTGCAGCATAATGTAGTAAATACTGGTTCATACCGTTAGCAAGAATTCTGAACATAGTGAGAAAGAAATTATCTCAGGAACTTATGATAGCCAATACCTTCTCAAGCCCGATTTCTTCTCCTTGTATTGCAAACATACAAGACATTTCTACTTAGTGGAACTTACTCCTTCAAAAAATAGTATTTATTACACAAAAATTGATAACTTCATATATATACCTAGTCTGTATCATATAAGATATCAGATCATTATAAACACTTTCCAAGTCTTCAAAATAATAGTCTAATAAGAAATTACTTTGGAGCTGTGTGTTACAGAGAAGGAAATTGGGGCTCAGGGGTTGATGTAATTACCCAGGCCACAAAGACACATTCAGGATTTCAACCTAGGCCAACAACGCCCATTCAAGCATACTTTTTTTTAATTTTTTATGATCATACCTCTGTTGCTTGATCATCTTTCAAATTAAATGATGTTTTTGAAAAAAGCAGACAAAAAATAGCATAGAAACTTGTGTGACTCAACAGAGAAGATATAGTTACTCAACTAAAGCCCACACATACCTTTCCTAGAGTTCCACTAAGAGATAAGTTGATCTTTCACAGTTTTTCCCAATGAGAGCATCTTGGTGGTATATTGCCTTTGTGCCATTTACCTTAGACAATGCAGCATTTCTATGTTCCAGTGTAACCATGTAGATTTCAAAGACATAATTTGGACAACTAAGACCAAAATTTTAACACGATGGAATTTCCTTGTACTAACATTTGCATTTCTGTTACTTCTTGGTAGCAAAAGTGATTCATGTATTTTTTTTTTGGTAGGTAAATTTAAAAATGTGAAAAACCTTTAAAAATAAAATGAAAACCATGTCATGATACACTTCTCTGAGTGTAAGTTATATTTCTCCTAAAAATTTGCATACACTTAAAAAATTATACCACAGGATTAGTTTAAAATTTTTAATTGATAGATTCATTCATTAGGTCATTTATTCAATTTTTATATAACTTCTGTGTGCTAGACTGAGCCTTTAGACGGAGTGAATTCAATAGACAAGTATCTACCCTCACATCACTTGCATTCCATATGGAAGACAAATAATTAACTGGTTGAAAAAAAGGTAATCAAAACTGGTAAATATTGGGTTACAAAGGAAACCATCCAGGCAAAAAAGATGGAGATGCCTACTTTGGACAAAGTGAATAGTTGGGGAAGTAATAATTAAGTTGAACTTAAAAGATTAGAATGAGTCAACTATGCAAAAAAAGACCACCAGTCAGAAAGAGTAAATAAGGAAAAGGTGCGGAGCCAGGGAACAGTGAAGTATGCAGCAGGAACACAGCGGCCAGTTGGGCTAAAGTATAATGAACACGGGTGAGAGTAGAGAGAGTTGATGAAGAAATGGAGGTAAAGATAGAGTCTATCTCAGGTAGAACCTTGAAGAATTAAATTAGGACCTTGGACTGTTTTTCAGGGCAAAGGAAAGCCATTGGTTTGATTTTATGACTAATGCTTTAGCAAGTTCACTTCAGATGCTATATACAAAGTGCACTGAAAGAGGGTAGGAGTGGAAACTTCTACTTTACCTAGTCATATTGTCAATGTGGTCACACAGTTTATGTATATCTCAGAAGCAATGACAGTAACTCATTTTGCAAAGACTTAGCTAATAGAAAAAGCAGAAAGGGGGGGACTTTAGCTAGGAAGTTATTACAGGAATCCAGTTAACAGATAAGAGTAGCTTAGACCAGATGGAGAGAATTAAGCAGATTTTAGGTGTGCTTTGGATTTAGTGCAAGTCCATCACTTAGCAATTTAGTGATGGATTGGATGTAGAGTATGATAAAGGAGCACTCAGATGATTAGCAATCTTCTAGCTGTTGCAGCTATGCGGAAGATGTGAAAGTATTTTTCCCAAGGCAGGGAAGACCAGGCAAAAAAAGCAATGGGAGAAGAAAATTGCAGCTTCCATTTTGGACACTGAAGGTGTTGGATGAACAAATAAAGATATCATAATCAATCGTGGGGTCCCAAAGGTAAGTTACACCAGGAACTAACAGATGATTACACGTGGGCCTAGTTTAGCCACTGGTCTGATTTTGTACAACCCCACAAGCTGTGAATGCTTCCTTATGCTTACATTGTTGGGAAAATTTTAAAACAAGAAGAATATTTTATGATACATAAAAATTATAGAAAACTCAAATTTTAGTGTCCATAAATAGCCACATTTATTTATTATCTAGACTATTTTCATACTAGAATGGCAGAGTCGAGTAATTATGATAGAGACATATGGCCTGCCAAGCCAAAAACATTTACTATCTGGTTATTTACAGAAAACCTTTGCCCACCATTAATTTAGATGATATTAAATTTATGGGATTGGGTGGTAGAAATTCTAGGAAGTTTTGCTTTGCCTTTGCATCCAGCTACACAGATGTGTCAGACAAATGTGGGAACCTGGAGAGAGGACCATCCATTCACTTGCCTGCTGTGAGTTCCACTTGCGGACTCGCTAAGGCAGGAATAACATCCGAAGAGAATGATGAATTAGAAGAGCCAGACAGGGGCCCTGCATTGCAAGCTCCAAATTAACTGTACAGTGAACAGATTTGTAAAGAAAAAACAACACATTTGGGAAAAGGGCCTTCTGTTTATTTTTTCTTCTTATTAATTTACCACAACCACCATCAAGTGCCCCAGTTTCTGTCTGGGAAGAGAGGCTGGCAGGGCCAATAATCAAAGAGTAGCTGAAAAACCCCCAGAAATTATGGGACTCTCATAAAAGAATCAAAGGACAATGTTTTTTTAACCACTTGAAAAACTGAAGAGTCCATTCTGGTCATGTTATTGTGCTTTTCGTGATGTGCTAACAATGGTCATAAAGGACATCAGCAGCTGTGGACTGTGAGGAATATTTTCAACAAAATCCCAGGCTCCTAAATGAGCAGGATTCGTAGATCTTTTAGGAAAGCCCGTGCTTTAACATGAAAATAATTGCCATGATGTATCTTAACTAAAATCCCGGGCAGGTAATTCTTTAGTAGAATTTCAAATAGATGAATGTTTACATTAGAGTGATGGTGTATAAAACATTGCTTATTGAATATACTTACACTTGTCCTCTATGTGATCTACACACATTTTCAGTATTAATTATGTAGTTTCTGTACATGTCAGAAGCAATGACAATAACCCTTTCTGGCAAGGTTTTGCTCATTGAAGAGAGAAAAGTGGAGGTTTCAGTTATTTACCTCAGGATTGCAACTTGAGAGCAAGTGGCAAGGAAAACACGAAATCTTTAAAAATATATACTTATTCCAATTTATCCACCAAGCATTTGAGCATAGGTGGTATTTTATTAGTATTTTGAAATATTGACTGTGACGCAAGGGAGGCTAGAAGATGCCACATCCATTCATATTTTTTTCTAGAATTCTTGCTGCTTTTAATTGTGGTGAACCAACCTCATTCTACCAGTCATGCCTGCTTACAATGACTTGTCAGCTTTTCCATTTGCTGGTCACTTAAGTTAAGTGTATCCATCTATTTACTTACTTCCAATATTGCCAAAAACTACAGTGAAGAAAAACATTATCCAAGTTATTATACATTAAACTATTACTATGAAAAACTTGGCCTTTATGTATAAATAGTTCCAGGTGTAGAGCTATATATTAAAGGCACACATTTAAGTTTATGGAATCTCCCATCCAGAAAATTTTGTCATTAAATAAGCTCATAAAATTATTTTGCCATATCTGACAATGTAATAATCTACTTATTTGTGTCTATATGCTCACACACAGATATACACACATCAGCCATTCTGTAAATTTATTAAAGCCATGGATACTCAATACATGTTAGAAGAAAGAAATATAGACATACTGACACATATATGGCAGCTTTGACATGGATCAATTTGACCTTAAAATAGTCATGACCATGTCTTATTTTATTTATTTATTTTTCCTCTTTTTTTAATTGTTGTTCAAGTACAGTTGGCTGCATTTTTACCCATCACTCCCCGCCATGTCCTATTTCATTTAGAGGGCACAGTGTTGTTAATTGAACACTGTGCATACTCTAAACACTCAATAAATTGTGGCTGAATGAAGAATAAAGTCAGTGGTGCCATTTTTCAATCCATAAGGGCATGGTACAATAAATGCCAGGTTGTTTTTAAATAAAAATAATAGCATTTTAAAGTTTGCAAAGATGCTCTTATGTCTGGTTTTTCATTTAATCCGCAATATAGCCACACAAACTAAATATTCTCGTTCACAATTTAAGATGAGAAAATTAAAAGCAGAGAAGTTAAATGACTTGCTTTGGGTCATCAAAAAACAAGTCATCACATTGGGAATCATACAAAACCTTGATCTCTTCGCACCATTCATTTTCTGTGTAGTGTTGATAAGTCAAAAGCCTGTCTGTCTGGCGTTTGCAAGTGGGTGTGTCGGGATACACTCTTGAATGTTGAACTTAAGGTACTTAATGGACAATTTGTATTGTCACCATTTTAGATCAGCCCTTATCTACAAAACCACCTCCTTTAATCTTTGTAAGCATAACGGCTGAGTATTTTCCTTGTGAAAATGCACTAAAATGAGAAATGCCCCAGACATTGTGTTTGATATGACATCATGCTTAGATTCTTGGCTTTGTTACCTACTTACGTCTTTTTTGATAACAAATTTAAAGAACTTCTCAAGTCACAAAGTATTTCAAGTCAGACCTTTAACCTTCCCATCTTGTGTAGAGTTTGTGTGAAAGTCCAACTTATTCAATTGAAAATTTCCGTAATTGTACTGATACCTTCATGCTATCAGTCACTTATTATCCTTTCTTCTTTCACTTATTTATTATTCCCATTAGCTCCTTTAAAAAATATCTAATTTTAGGAGAGGGTTTGCTTTTCTCACTTGGATTTTGTCAGTTCTGTAAGGATTTAGACTAAAAAGCATACATGTACAAAAATATAATCCACACTCTCAAAGCTACAATGAACAAAAAACACTTTTGAAGAGGAACAAGGTAGAGAAGATCTTGGTTAAGTGAAAGATACATGTTTTGAGGGGTTTGGAACTCCGCCATAAGTAGCACTTTCTGTCTCTCTATTTTGCCCCAAGCTAAATCACCTAGCCTCGATTCATAGTTTCTTTACCCTAGATTACGGGCATGATGATGCGTGGCTTTGAGGGTCCTGACAGGATGGATATGAGCATAATTTAAATTCTGGAGCATTTCATAATTGTCAGGTAGCATTATTCACTCCAACATAAAAATAGGTAATTAAACGTCATCAAAGAGAAAGGGAAATGTCCAGGGCTCACCTCTGCTCCACTGTTGCTGGGGAAAGAGGCTCTTTGTTCCTTTAAGAGCTCTCAGACACATCTCCAGTCACATCTTAAAAGCCTTCCTGGTTGTGTAGCTTAGGTGCATCCGGTAGCACAGCCATGTTCCGATCTTCCTGGCAGATGTCATAATTTATTGTCACCCTCATGCAGGAATGTGCAAGAGGCCCCACTCTGGCTCTGTGATCCATTGCCTGACAAGTCCTGGGTGTCAACCTTAGGCAGGCCCAGTGGAGGTGGAACACCATTTACCTGATAGTGGCTGTGATAAAGTGGGCAATTAGATGCACTTGGAAAATCCTGGCTGGAATCTGGCTGGCATTAAGAAACATTACAGCCAAGTCAGGCTTCATAAAAACTAATGGGGAAAGATTAAGTCTTTCAACATCTACCTTGTTATCAAAGGAAGTCAGGAACACAGGACTCTATAGCTTTATCTCTTTTTGCGTCTCTCCCACCTTCTCATTCTATTTTCTGAGATGGGAGTAAGAGGGAGAGAGAATTAAGGTTTCAAGTTTTTGATCTCAGAACCATGTTATTTATTTATTCTTCAATCCTCTCTCTCTCTCTTTCTCTTTTTTCTTTCTCCCTCTCTCTCTCATACACCCCCCCCCCACACACACACACAGAGTGTGCAATCAGTGCTAGGATTTAATTTGGCACATTAGCTTACATTTTGTTTCTTACTGGAGTTATTGGAGTTTGGTGCCAGCCCAAGAGCATGATTTGTTTGACATTTGACAAACCCCTCTTCATTTCCTCCTAACTGGATAGCTTCAGCTTGTCAATGATTAATGAGTCTGGAAGGTGAGCAACAGTTATCTTAAGGGCCCTCGAAAGTTTGCTTCCAGAGGCTAGCCAAAATCTCCCACTGCATTAACTATAGTTAGATTTCCTGTTGATAACAGCCCATGGAAAATAACCGCTTGCACACTGCCTCCCTACCCCCCACCAAGCTGCCATAAGCAAAGCTCTGTTTATCAGCCAGCAGTGTGCATGTTCTCTCTGTCGCCCTGTGCATTTGCCATTTCCCTTCAGGCTGATAAACATTTTACCTGTGAAAAGTAGGAAGTGCATTGTGAGTCTGGTCCAGCACTCAGCCTCATTTGGATGTGGAAGCTTTCTGAAATTGAAAAGTCTGGACTGATCTGGAAAATGTGCTTACAGACAGTGGAACAGGAAAACAATTTCCTCCCCAAGGCTAGTTCCTCCTCTTCTGTTGAATGGAAAAGGTGGGAGGAAGGAACAGGGTGTTCTCTGTGTGACTGGAATTCCCCTCTAAAGTCATAGAGGATGAGCAAGACTTTGGTTTTTATTTTTTAGATTTTACTTTGTACCTAGAATAATACACTTGCAGAAAGGAGACAGCAGTGCCTACGTGAGGTTGTTTCCTCCCTAAATAATGATGAACTCTATGCCAAACTGAGAGCTACCAAGTGATGCTGGTGGCTGGATGGTGAGGACTTATTGGGTGTTGGGCCTAATTATAAGTAGGCCATATTGAGTGCTCTAATGTCAGTCACTTCACTGGGGACAAAAATGATTGGGACTGCTCCCCAAGTTCTGAGAGGATGTCTGGGATTCTGGGCAAATACAATTACAGTCTCTTTAATGAATAAGTAGGCTTGTTTGAGCTGTTGAGTTTAGGGAGGGGGAAGCCACACAGGAAAGCAAACACTGTTAGACCCCAGCAGAGTTCTGGAGACTGAGGCAGGGAGATGATGGAGGACTCTTCACCCATGTGTATATCCATCCCTCCTGTCATCCTGTGATGGTGCCAAAGTAGGCCAGGTTACATTTTCTTTATGATTCCTTTTCGCTGGCTTGAAGCCCACCTCGCTTATCATCTTTGAAGAGTGCATCAGTATGACGTGTCTGCAATACAATGTGAAAGGAAGTGACTGACTAATATGTATATGCATAAAATGACACATAGATAGTTGTATAAAGCTTGTGGAAACGGTTTCCAAAAATCCAGGTCCCATGGGAAGCATTCTCACTTTCTACAAGAAGCTCTATAGAGAGTCAGAGATTCTCCTTCTAGGTACCACAAGACCTCCAGGATTGCTGTGGTAGATTGCAGTTATGACCTAATTCTTTACACCTCCCTCTATCCATACTGTCTGAATTTCCATCCACCAAGAGATTTGGTCTATTTCCCATTCCTTGAATCTGTTCCTATGACTTGCCTGGGTCAATAGTGGAGGCTATACTATGTTGGTCCTATCTAAACTCTGAGACATCTTGTGTGTACCCTCTTGCTCAATCAATGCTCCTCCATCACAGCCACACCATACCTTCAATAGCCTGATGAGGGTTGCTGAGACTTGAGGGACAGAGCCATGTCATCCCAGTTAGCCTAGCCGAGGCCATCTTAAATCAGCCAACAGCTTCTGACCTTCAGAAGTGTGAATCGGAGCATCTCAACCCAACCTCAATAAATCATTATTCTGAGGCTGTTTCGTAGTGTTTTGTTATGCAGTATTATTGCAGCAATAAATAGCTGATACAGTTGCCTTCTGTTTAACATTCTGTTTCCAGGTCTCAGTTCCCTGCTTTCCCATTCAGGTCTTTGCTGGTGAGCCAGTCTGATGGCTTCTTTTACCTTAATTTTTTTGTTCCCCCTTCTTGCTTTACCTTCATTCTCTATTCGTTTCCCTACACCTACCCACTTGTTATCAAAAGTCTTTATTTTTTTTTCTACAGTATTATAAGTCAACACTAGACAATCTTAGTATTGATACAGAAATCTCAGTCCTTCATGAGCATCTTCTCCATTTTGGGTTCTTTCTGACATTTGAGAGGGAAGGCAAAAATAAATAAATAAATAACTCCATAACACAACCGGTGGTGCATGGTGCTATGGAGAAAAATCAAGCTGCATAAGCCAATTGTTGAATGTTGAGTGGAACAGGGCGGGTGGGGGAGAAGCACTGCCGCTTCATAAGGGTCATTAGACAAGGCTTCCTTGAGCCTTGGGCAAATATTTGAACAAATATTGGGTAGATCTAATTTCTCTAGCCCATACTGAAGTGGGAAGAGGGACACAAAACATCTCCTACTTTGAGGTCTGATATAGAGATTCATGAAGTACACCATGGCTGAACTCCCAAAAGTGCTATGCATCCATGGTCACTGTGGAAAGGAGACAGCATTTCATGGCTAGCAATCCTTCACAAGTTCAATCCTTCTGGTATCAGACCTTGAACAAGCACCTGTGGGGTCTGCAGTCTAGAGAGTTAGAATCTCATATCTGTTTTGCCATAGGAAATCACGTGACCTTGGCAAAGTCATTTATTTTCTCTGGGCTGGATTTCCTTTTTGTATAGTGGAGCATTGAATTGGATGCACTATAAGGAAACTACAACCAGGTCTGACATTCTAGAGTTTTATGAGATTGTGTGGCTGGTGCTGCATTGAGCTATTCAGGAGAAAGAAAAGCAGAACTAACAATAATATCACTTTCCACACAGTTCACTGTGAACCCAGCTACCTCTACCTGGCTGAAACCTCTATTACTTTTTCTAGTTGGGGTATGGAAAATAAATCTATTCAGTATTGTTTCACTTAGAATATTCTTGAGTTTTTCATAAAGATGAAAGAGAATGGATAATGCAAGGTGGTAGAAAACAATACATGCCATAGGAATACCTTTCTGTCACCAAGTTTTCCTACCTTCTGTCTAAACCCAGAGCTAGTCTACTGTTTTATGAGCCATCCTGAATCTATTAGGCATAACCTTTTGGGCACCACAACATCTCAACCTCAAAGAATGGTATGAAACGTGGGCATCAAAGTGTCCTCAGTTTGGCTTTGGAATGCCCCTGAATGACAGGGGCACAGCTGGTGGCAAATCTGGGTGACAGAGCACTAAAAGTGACCTATTAATTTTATGCCCAACCAGGCCTCACTGCAACGTGCTGGTATTAAAAAAAAAACCATGGCAAACCTTAGCTTCTGTACACGCAACACAATGGTATGGTGATGTTTGTAAAGAGAGGCAAGATTGCTTCTTTACCTTCTGAGAGCGGCATGTCTTGATGTGGATGAGGACTATGCAGATGACATGATGTGTGAGCAGAGGGAAAGGGTGGCTGGCGAGGAGAAATGAGGCCAGGAATGGGAAAGAGTGCCTAAGCCAGAAAGAGGCCAGCTTCTAGAGGAAGTGCTGGTAGCCAGAGCCAGCCTGCTTGGGTCTGGCACAGCAAACTGTCTCAGTTGCTGACGTCAGTGCTGTCAAGGTTAGAATATGCTGAAGGGCTGGAATTGCATTGAAAAACGTCATGTGCGAGACAGGGAGGGAAAGGAAGTGGGACTTCAGCAGCCAGGGAGGGGCATCAGATCTTCCTGCAGAGCTATTTTCACGGCATGGTGAGGACAAAGGGAATGAGGAGATATAATTTTACAAAGAAAAATTGTTAAAACAGACAACATATCACTATCATGTACACACAGAAACACACACATAACACACACATAGAATAGAATGTTGACCACAAAGAATAAATGATTCTGTTTTCATCTGATTGCCAAAGAGGACTGATTTTCTCCAGCTCTTGATTCCTCACAGTCTTTCGGTGTTTTTTAATTATTATCCTGAAAATATTTGTAAGCTGTTCACTGAATCACTTTTGACTGTTTTACACAGTGAAGTAGTTACAAATGGGAGTTCTGAAGCCATCGATTTCTGAAACAAAATCTCAGATTCCACCACTTTCTCCCTTTGGTCTTGGTTGTTTAAATAAGACAAAAGAGATCATAAATACAATAAAATAGAGATATTGATTGAATAGAGGGGTAATAGGTAGATCATCTTTCAGAATATATAACAAAAAACACAATTTATTGAAAATAAATTTTAAGGGCAAACAGAGAATCTACATGTTCTTTGATTTAGGCAGTACTTCAGATGTCACTTAGTTAAATCTTTTGTTTATTACAAAAATTGATTTTATAATCTCTCTGATAGCTTACTAGTTAGTGAGTGACTATTTCATGTGCCTCATATTTCATTCACTCATGAGGCAATCTATTCCACTGCTAAACAATTGTAAAAAGGAAAAAGGGCAAAAGCTACCTGGAAAAATATTATGGCAAAAAAGGATTAGTACTGTTAACTTATAAAGCGTTTAATAATAATACTTCTATTTATACTAATATCAGGTTAAGTTAATCATATATTTCTTTTAGCTGAAAACAGTAAAAATCATGGATAAAATATTTTAAAAGACTTCTTATAAAGTTTTAAAGAATTGATAAAATAATAAAAATTCACCAGGTCAAAATTGTAGGGACAGTTGCAAGCCAAGAGACAAGCAAAAAACAGTTTTATTTTGTCCTGAAGGTGATTGCAAAAACTGACAAATGTGAACCCTGGATTTAAGAACTTTAGCCTTGCAAGAAACGAGAGGGAAATATCAAACCCAGAGCCTTCTTAGGCTGTGGAATCAAGTTTAGTTAAGAACCCAAGAAGTGCAACATTAGAAAAGGGTAAAGCAAAAATAAAGTGGCCTATGCATAAATTTGCCAACAAATTTTCAATTCTTGTTTGCCTCCTTATGAAAAAAAAGAAAACAACACCCTCCCACACACATTTAAGTTTATTGAAGTAGTACTAAACTTGGTAAAAATAATAAGCAAATAATGTTTCAATGATCATAAGGCTACATATCAAGCCAGTGTTCTCATTTTCTTTGAGTAAATACTCAGCAGTAAAATTGCTGGATTGTATAATATATCTATTTTTAGTTGTTTGAGGAATCTCCATACTGTTTTCTGTAGGGGCTGCACAAGTTTTCATTCCCACCAACAGTGCACAAAGGTTCCTTTTTCTACATATTCCCACTAACATGTTATTTGTTGACATTTTGATAATAGCTATTCTGACTGGTATGAGGTGGTATCTCATTGTGGTTTTAATTTGCATTTTTCTGACAAATAGCCAAGATATTGAAGTAACCTAGGTGTTCATGAACAGATGAATGGATAAAGAAGATTATATGTGTGTGTGTGTGTGTGTGTGTGTGTGTATACACACACACTCAATAAATATTATACAGCAATTGAAAAATCTTGCTATTTATGACAACTTGGGTAAATCTAAAGGGAATTGTAAGTGAAATAAGTCAGGCAAAGAAAGACAAATACCATAAGTTTTTACTTATATATGGAATCTAAAATCAAAACAAAATAAAACAAAAACAGACTTTCAGAAACAGAGACAAAAGGGATGGTTACCAGAAGGGAGGGAGTAGGTGGATGGGTAAAAACAGGAAGGGGAATATAATCAATGATAATATCATATGTTTACACAGTGACAGATAATTACTACAATTATTGAGGTGATCACATTGTAAGGTACAAAAATGTTGAATCACTATACTGTACAATTGAAACTAATATATCCAATATAAGATTGTGTACCTACTCTACTTAAATGAAAATAACTTGTAAAAAATGAAAGAAAAAAGAAAGAAACAAACAAATGGAAGAAATCATAAAAATTTTTACTGGAGAAATATAGCATTACCATAGGCCTCAAATACTTAGGCAAAATCATTTCCAAGTAAAATTAGAAACACAAAGTCAAAGATTTCTAAAACACCAAGAGAAACAGGCAATCGGTAGGAAAAAACAGCAGAAAATTAAAAATAATAAAGTGGAAGAAAAAAAGGAAACAGTGCTAAACATCTCAGTCATTAAAATTATTAGACACAGATTATAAAATAATCATATTTGCTAAGTTAAAAAATAAGAGTCAAGTTTGAAAACATCTGAAAGGAATAAAATTTTGAAGAAGTGATCTAGCATATTTTTAAAAATAACATTTAGAGAATTAAAAATATAATAAATAATTAAAATATTAAAGTATGTGTTTAAACATGGATTGGATATAATCTAAGAGAGAATTTGAATGAAAAGAAACCTTAGAAGAAATTATCCAGGATGTAGCATGAAGAGACAGTAGATGAAATTCAAATGAAAATCCAGAGGCAAAAAGACTAGATTGAGAAATTCTAAGATTTCTTTCATTGGAATCCTTAAAGTTTAGAATGGAATTATGATAGAGATAATATTTGAACAGATAGTAACAAACTTTTTAGAACTGATGAAAGTCAAAGTTTAGAGATTGGAGAAATCTTTAGCAAGGTATATTAAAAAGCATTTGCACTTAATCATGCCATAGTGAAATTTCAGAACTTCAAAAAAAAAAGAAAAGAAAAGAAAAATATTGAACAACAATAGAAAAATGATTACCTTTAAAGAAAAGACTGACAACTGATCTCACAATAACAATAAAAGACAATAACAATAAAATGATGTCTTTAATGTGCTAAAGAAGGAAACTGTTAACCTGAAAATTTATACCAAACATACTTTCTCTAAGAAGAGGAAATTAACGTTAGTTTCACAAAAACAAAAGCTAGAAATGTTTGCCATCCGCAAATCCACACTGAAGAAAACACCGAAGAATGATCTGCAGGCAGAAGCAAGTTGAATGCAGAGAGGAGCTAACATGTACAAGGGAATGAAGAGCAGAGAACGTCATGAACATGTGGATAAATCTAACAATATACAATATAACAATAAGTAGACATCATAGTAAAGCATTAGAGATTAAAATAGAATTAAAATACATGATAATATTAAGTTATTTGGAATGGGGTAAAGGAAGTTAAATATTTTAAGGACTAGTATTTTCTAAAACATGATAGATTGGTTAATTTATACATTAGTGAATATTCATGTTTTGACTTCTAGGGTATAATTTCCAAATTAGTATAAGCAAAAAATTAGAATTAAGAATAGATGAAAGATTATAAAATGGAGGGAAATAAAGCAGAACAGGTTGAAAAAATAAAATGTGATGGTGTATTTTATATATGAGTATATTAGTAACTGATTGATTAAATAGTTACAAGTAAAGAATATTAGCTTGAATTAAAGAATATTCCAATGGAATGTGGTGCATAGCATGATTCCTGGAGGAGAGATAGTCATATTAGTTTATGACGACGATGTCCCCTGGAGATGTGCAATATGTGTTCTATGTGATTATGGATCTAACTATACAAAAGATGAAAGTAAAAGGAGGGAAAAATATATATTATATAAGGATGAATCAAAGAATAGCTGGTATGGTTGCATTAATGTTAAATACTGTAGATTTAAAGTAAAAGGCATAGTTAGAGAGTCACTTTCTAATTATAACTAGTTAGATTCACAGGAAGATGTAATGATTTTAAATATTCATGCACCTAATGATAGAGATTCAAAATATAAAAATCGGAAATTGACAGAACCACAAGAAAACAGAGACAACAAAAGAATGGAAAGAAGATATAGACAAAACTATACTTGAATAGGAGACTTTAATGCACCTTTCTTAGGAATTGGAAGACAAAGCCACCCCAAAATAACTACTCAGGATTTTGTAATATTTCTCTCAATTATTGATAGAACTACGGGCAAAATAATTTAATGAAGAAAAGAGTAGACACTTAAATGGGGCTAGGCATCCATTAGCTTGCAGATGTTCCGAGTTAATACTCCTGTGAGCTCCTCTACTTCACAAAGTAGAAGAAAGTATAAAACTGAGAAAAAAGGATAGAGGTCAACATTGCTGAAATTTGGTTCCTTGACAAATATGATTTTAAACCATTTGGCAAATTAATGAAAAAAATTAAAAGCGACAAAAGAAGGCATAAATACTCAATGTCATGAAAGAATAATAAGACATCACATAGGTAATATAGAGTCATTATTAAGAAGATTTATGAATATTCTTGTTAAGATGTTATGAATACTTGTTAATGAAATGGAAATTTTAGATAAAAATCACAAAGTCTTAGAAAAGTGTAACATAAATAAAATCTTTCAAGAGGAAATGTAAAACTTGATTCATCTAATGACTCTTAATGGAAGCCTAGAGTGTTTTATATCTTAGGAGCAATTGAAAGTGGAAGGTGGGAGGATGGGTGGGGCAGGGGAGAGCAATGGGGGGGAAATGGGGACAAGTGTAATTGAACAACAATAAAAATTTTTAAAAAAGAAATGATTGTAAAAGGACTTAAAATTGTTCATACACTTTCACCCAGTAGTCTCAATTCTTGGAAACTTCCCTAAGAATTTGTGCCTAAATGCACAATCTTGTGGAACAAACATATTCCACGGGATTATTTATACAAAAAAAAAAAAAAAGAAAGAAAAGAAAAGAAAATTGAATCAAATCTAATGAACTGTTGCTGGACATATAAGGAGATAGAATTAAGTGGGCCAAAATATTTATTTTATTAACCTTGTCATTGGAAATATAGGAGATATTTTTATGTCTCATTTTGTATTTTATTTGAGAATACCCTATAAATGTCCAGCAATAGAGGCATTAGTTTAATAAATCATGGTAATATAGTGAAGTTTTTGGAAATGATCATGTTGAGGTAAATGTATTAAAATAGAAAGTGTTTTTTAATACCTTGTTATATGTAAAAATATATAAAAAAGAGAGAAACCTTATAGAACAGTATATACAGTATTCTGCCACTTGGGAAAATATATGTTCTGTGTGTATATGGACAAAGACATGTTTCTATAAATATATTTAAAAATCTAAGCAGATAAACAACAATAACAAAAATGATATTTCTGTGTAATTTCTACTTTTGTTTTGGGCTAAAGCAAGTCACAAGGCTGGCTTAGATTCAAGGGGCAGGGAAATAAGAGTCCATCTTTTGATGGGAGAAAAAGGTATGAATCAAGAAGGTGGTAGAGAATTGAGGCCTCATTTCCAATCCTCAAGAACAAGCTTTAGCAAGCTGTAGCATTGCTCTTGGAAGCTATTCAAGGGAATTTAAACACTGATATAATAAATGGTTCCCACCATAAATCTGTCTTATCATTGAGAAGTTTCATGCCTTAAACCCTGAGCTCTGACTTCTTATGAGATTCTAAGAAGGTCCACATGTTGACAGCTAAATTTTGAAATTCCTAAAATTGTGTGAGTCATTCGAGAAGGTAATTTTTAATAGAAAGTTAGTTCTAGCCACCAATCCTTCACTACTCAAAGTTAGTGCCTATCAACTCTGGTTCACTACGGTGACCACAGTTTAAAGTCTGTTTTTTTCAGATTAATATAATTTATATCATAACTTTCTGTAATACTTTACAATTTCTTGATCCATATTTCTGTATTAACTGATTTTTAAAAGGAAATTCTAAATGAAATGAAGTGTCAGTAATGCACACTTAAATCTAGATGTATGAAAAGTTCTCAATATGAGGAATTACTCAATGAATATAAACTAACACTGCTAAATAACTTTATATAAATTTCTCCCATGCACTAAAATTTCTATCTAAAGATAAGATATAGAAGAAAGAAGAAGAATTTTGAGTCCCTGAATCTTCTGTGAAGGAATTAGATACAAAATTTTGAAATTACAGATATGGCATGTTGTCTATGGAATTGGAATGTTTTGCAGAAGAGAAAATATTCTTTGATCCATTTGATATTTATCCATTGCAGTATTTTTCATGCCCTTGCGTCAACTTGCTGGGTCAATTTTAAGAATATAAATTTTATGTGCATTATGCCTTATCTACAAATATTATCCAAAGAAAGGGATCATGTGACACATAGAATTGTCTGGAGTACTTTAACAATGATGAGCCTGAGTTATGGGCTTTACTCTAAAACAAGAAATCAAAATCTAGGGAATGGGGTTCAGGGAGTTATGTCTTTTTAAGCTCTTTCAATGACTCACGTGCAGCCCAGGGTTGAGAATTACTGATACAAATATTGTGAAAACCTGAAGGGCCTAGACAGGAGATCAACCTCAGTATTGATGTCCTGGGGCCTTGGACACCCTTGGGAAACTGTTATTTGGGGGAACTTTAGCCTTGTGCGTAAGTTCTCTTGGTTGTATGAGAGGAAAATACAGGCCCAATGGAGAAAAAAAGGACAATATCAGGATAAGCTGACAAGGCACCATGTCTCAGTAAATCAGGCCAGGTTTCAGAGAGAAAGCCAGCTTTGTAGAGAAGCAGCATTAGTAATAGCAAAACCAAAAATTAGCTGTTGTAACGCTTAAGACAGGGCTTTCTATTTCAATGTGCAGAATTATTGCCACTCTGCTAACTCATGAGCAGAAGTCAGTCCGTGGTCAGGGCAACGCATTTCCAAGTTCCCCTGAATTTGAGGTTAACACTGCTGGTATGCTTCTATTTATTAGTTCTACAGTGACCATTGTTTTTTAAACAATGATGTTGAAATTGCAGTATATTTTATAATCACTGAGCATATTAATTATTGTTCTTTTTAATTATTACTAAGTTGATGGTCTACCTTAAAATTAATGATATCCGAGACTCAGAGAATCATTGTTTCCAGGATTCCCCAGACTTGTTCCTTAACTGGGCCTGTGGGTGAGACCTGGCATTAAGTATCTGTGAGGACTTAGGAAAAGGAGACCAGAACTGAAATGACAGATCATAACACAATCAATATATTGAAAAATACTCCTGGTTCTCAGAGCTCACACTTTACAACCAGACACAGACGTTTTCTGAGAATATTGCCCAGAAAATACAAAGTAAATGGTTGGTTCTTCAAACCACTTTTCCAACGGCTCACGCCCTCTGTTGGTGGTAGACAGAGCTGGTAAGTCTCTGCTCTAGCACAGAGTTTTGCTTATGTCTTTCAATCTGTAAATTGGAAGGTGGAAAGTTCTGGAGTTTCACTGACAAGTTCTGTGGCACACACTGTAAGTTCTAAAAATTTAGAGGATCAAAGTAGAAAAGGACTGGGGAGTGACTAGTGAGTTGGAATTGGGGCTTAAAGAATTTCAGTAGGTAAAAGGAAGGCTTTTGAACAGCTAATAAACGTGACACTCTTGAGAGGGAATATAAAAAGGTGCATTCCTGGCCCAGTGCCTTGTCTGGAACATTTCCTTATTCAGCCCTGGAAGTCCTTATTTGGTTAATATGGATTAATTTGCAAAGGCAAGAATATACTTGCAAATGGCTAACATGTAACCATATGCTTCTCTCTGCTTTTTCCTCCTGACACAGAATTGGAGTCTAACCTCTGAGAATTTTCAGAGCCAGAGAGACCTTCATGCCAATGTGTTTTAACTGTAGTGACCCATTTCTCATCTTGAAAATCTTGTGCCAGAAGAGAACTTCCACTGACTTGCTGAACACTTCTGGCACAAAGAGACCCCTGAGGGTACAGAGCAGGATGGGCAGAGGAAAAATTGTACACATCTCCCAGTGCTTGACAGGGTGGGAGGAGGCACTGGTGCTGTTCCCCTCGGGGGAAGAATCCCACACATTAAGTATAATTTCCAGGCATGTGGAGTAATGGGGTAAAATTAAATTGGACTCTCCTCCTATCTTAAATCTAATTAATCTTCCTCTGCCATGCACTCACTCCACTGAAATATGGCATTAAAATTCCAGCACTTTAGTTTGCACTTTCCAACAGCTTTCCATAAGAAGCAGTAATCTGATCTACTAGTTCATGAAATCCTAATATGGAATGACTTAGAAAAGTGAAAGAATTGGCCCTCAGCACACCCACTTGAGAGTTTTAGATCCCAACAGTAAAGAAGCAGTGTCCCAATAGAATTATTATTATTATTATTATTATTCTATTATTATCATTCTATTATTATAGAATTATTATTATTATTATTATTATTAGTAGTAGTAGTAGTAGTAGTAGTAGTAGTAGTAGTAGTAGTAATAGTAGTTGTAGTACTTGGTTTGTTGCATTAAGACTAAGAAATAATCCACTATGTTAGTTGTTAATGGAATTACAAGCTCCATGAACACACTTAAATATTCTTTGAGAATGATCTGTAGAAACATCATTATTTAAGCCAGTCTTTAACTGTCAGCAATTTATATTTAATTCTGACTTTGTTCTGGCTTTTGTTTTTCACACACATTTAGACATCAGATCTGCTGTTGTCTTGGGAAAAAAAGGTTGGCTTCAAAATCAAAATCAATTCCATCACTGATTCCAATGTGTAATACAGCTTCAGGATTGAGTTAGTGTATGTTTTAATACTTCTTTCAAACTAAGTTCTTATTAAAATCTTCTCCTCCCCCTCAAGTGAGGAAATCCCAGACAAAACTGCTCTTGTATTTACTTGTTTTGTCTATTCCAGAACTACAAAAGTAGAAATTGTATTCTGGCAACAGTTGCCTTGAGAGGGAGAAGTTGCAACATAAGTTGGCATGTTGAAACATTTAGAAATATACCACAAATATTTATGTATTATGGGTTGTTTATATCTGCATATACATATGTATATTTATATTATAATAATGGAATAAGTGCCAAGAATCCCACATACTATAAAACTTAGATTTATTACCAACTCTAGTTTTATGATATTCACAAGAGAATAGGCACTAGAAATAACGGTCCTCTTTGACTTTAGATTGAATGAGTTTATAATTTGTATGTTCTAGCTGATCAACTTAATAAGGTTGAATACCTTAGAAGGTCATGTACATGGTTTTCTTTTCCTTCCTGAAGGTCATGTGTGTGAGTGTATGCCACTGTGATCTTCTAAAGGAGTATGTACATAAATCATGCAACAAGATGACCATCAATGTCTCGGTATGTTTTGAAAGAACAGGAAAGTATTTTATACTTTTTTATATTTCTTAGAGTAGTTATTTCATTGCTTTGATTATTAAATATCAATTGTATAAAGTGATTGAAGAAAGGAATGAGTGAATGAAAATGTATTCTTATCAAATAACATACATATATTTGAAACAGGGATCAGTCAAATAAATATTTTAGGCTTTTCAATTCACATAGTCTCTGTTGCAACTAATCAATTCTGCTAATTTAGAGTAAAATCAGATTTAGACATTTTATAAATAAGTAAGCGTGTGGCACTATGAAACTAATATAAAATAATATTGAATATAAACTATAACTGGAAAAATTTTTATTAAACAATTAAAATAAATAAAAATAAACGAGTGTGGCTGCATTCTAATAAAACTTAATTTACAAAACAGTCTGTGGATTGAATTTAGCCAATAAGCCATCATTTGCCAATCGCTGATCCAAAGCATCAAGGGGCAATCCTTTATTCTCAAAAATAGTTGATTAACTTACAGGTATTTTGATAATTTGCAAGACTTGATTAGAGAGGCTCAGTTCAGAGGAAACTGTATTCATCTCAACTGTTCTATTGATAAGCCATTAATACATAGAAAGCATACATGACCAGCCAGATTTTTGTACTTTCTCCTCTCCCTCTCTATTGGCTTCTCTACATTTTATGAGTTATTCCCATTTCCAGGCTAAACAAGGAAAAGGGGGTAGATGGCATAAGAGGACATTGAATGCGACTACAGGCAGCCCAAATAGTCTGCCTGTTAGTCACTTCACCAGTCGGGTGAATGCAGCATTCATGAATGCCCAGAGACAGCCCCGGCAAGGTCCAGACAGCCTGCTGGCAGGAAGAAAGCTAAAGGCAAAGGAAGGTCTGTGTTGATTGTCATCTGTAGTTATGAGCCTGAAAAATAGTAGCTATGAATCAGCCTGTCTGAGGCTTAGCTGTCTTTATTTGTGACAATAAGGAAAATAATAATTTAAAAAGCTTTTAGGAATAAAATGAGTCTTAACCACTAGAGAGAATCATAGTCTGCAGCTACACTGCCTAGGGGCGTAATGATGATTCACTGTAAAAGTAGACCAATTAAGCACCCTCCCCCAATTTTGTAGTTTTGAGAGAGATAAGATCATTGGTTCCCTTTGACTCATGGAATTCTGAAATAAAGGGGATCTCAGAGATCTTCTGGTCATGGGGTTATGGGGATGTTACAAGTGGAAGACATCTCACTGGAGATCTGGTCAACTCTTATTTACAAATCAGAATACTGAGCCCTGGTGAGGTAAGTGACGTCTGATGATTCATAGCTAGTGGGGTGTGAAGGTAGAACTTGTATTTGCACTCTTGATTCTGGGTTGATACATTAATTGGTTCATTCATTAAGACAATTGTTTTTCGTTTAACCAATGTAGTTCACACATTTGTTTCCCAAAGCGATTTTATCAGAGAACACATTTTTGGGTTTTCACAGGATCGGAGAAGACCAGCATTCCCCAGAACTTACTTAAGGAAATGCCGCAATAATTACTGCACACCTTGAAGCACATTCAACTCCAACTACTCATCCACTTTACAGACGAGGAAAATGAGATCCAGAGAGCTTAGGCTGATGGCTCCGGAGTTTGTGCATGTTAGAATTACTCAGGGATCTTTATTAAAAAATCTATGCCACATCCATCATATGGCCCAGCCAGACCAATAAATCACAATCTCTATGGAGAAGGCATAGATACAATATTTTTTAAAGTTTCCCAGGTGATTTCCGTGTGCAGGAAAATTTGGGGAACCACTACGCCAAGTGACATATTCTTACGTTATACCTCTTTTAGAAAGACTCATCATCCATTGTGGGGAAAAAAATGATTTGGAAATATCAGAAGAAATGGAATAACCTTTATCAAAAGGAGATCCTGCCTCTCTCTCTCACACACACAGTCGCGGTTCTAAAGAACAAAATGAACCACTATAGAAGAAAACGCTCCAGGAAACCAATGGAATTACATAATACAATACTATTTTGTCTTAGAAGACACATTTCAATTAGCTGTGATTGTTGTTTTGTGTAACTACTTACTTGGAAGAATTATTTAGAAATAAAGTTTTGAAAGTAGGTCTAAAATTAATGTTTCTCCTGATATTTCTCATATTGTCACTCTGTGATGACATTTCAATGGGAGTCTATCTGTTATAGGGTTTAACTTAACAGCCCACCTGCTCTGGCTTTCAGAAAGCTTCACTGTGGATGCTGCTCAAAGGTGATAGGAATAGTTGGGGTTCATTCATGCTTTATATGAGAGGGAACATACTTGTGCTTGCTTGAAAAAATAAAACCTAAAAACCTTTTAAACAACAAATTATGTTTATATTGTATTTAAAAATTTAAAGTTATGTTGCAGATGTAGTAAATCAAAGAAGATGTAGGAGATGTCGTAATTGAGTTGCCTCCTTTAACTTGATGCTTTTGCATATAAAGCTCATCACCATATCCTACTAAAGTATGTATAATTTTTTTCTTAATTTTTCTGTATCAAATCTTCCCCTGCCTCAGTTGGGCATTAGGACTTTGATATAATAAGCTAAGGTGGGAGATTACGATATACAATTTAATGTTTCAATCTGAATAAAATTCCAGGTACATGTTTCAGGTAGTTGTTCCTGCATTTTAATTTTGATGCCTTTTAGAATTTGTTCCCTTTTTTGAGGTCAAGATGAGCTCTCAGGTTCTTGCTCCCCAGGCTCATGGAAGCTTCTACTATTTGCCTCCCCACTTTTGGCTCTAGCTCATTTACTTGAGGCGCACCCTCTCATCCCCTGATATCCTCTCTCCTTCCAGGAGTAAGGTAGAGTAGCAGGAGCCCCTGTGTCAGAGCTGTTTATCTGAAACTAATTAAGTGTCTCAACACAGTCAAATGCATTCTGTTCGCAGTGACTTGAAGTTGCTTCATGAGCACAACTAGTTCTACCTAGGTAGTGTTTCACTGGGGTGACTTTAAGAGATTATGGGAGGAGCAAAGTGAGTCCCCATCCAGTCACCCCTCAGTATATTCTTTCCTATAGAATTTAGGAACTTAAAGGAAAATAAAATCTTCTAACTCCTCACTCTTATATTTTTAAAAAGTCTTGCTTTCTGTAGGAAATTGTTTTGTGGGATTTAGGAAAGGCGAGCCAAAAATGCTTGCTCTGAAAACCAAAGGACCATGTGTCAATAGGCAAAGAGAAAATGGTAAAAAGAAAGTCGTTCAAAGCATTGAAGATCTCTTCCTTGGTCTTGGTGGCAGACCTATCAAAATAAACAGACCACAATGTTCCATTGCAGTGGTAGAAATACTACTTGAAAATCCCGGGAAAGTGACCACAGGAAGAGCTCTCCCAAAGAGAGTCACTTCAATTAGGAGAAGACAGGAGGGGAGGGAAGATGTGCTGCCCATCAGGAGAAAGGAAAATGACTGATAATATCTCCACTCCTACCCAGCAAGGCCCAGTGTTTGCTTTTCTGAGACTCGAGCCAGCATTTACATTTATAAAACCTCCCATTTCTACATGTGGAGAGCCTGATACCCCAGGGCATACATGTGGCTACTGGGTATTTTCATCCTATGTCCATTAGATGTTGATCTTAGAAACCATATGTTCTCAGATGCTTCAAGTTCTGGAGTACCATTTGTAGGCCCGCGTTAACAAAAATGAACAACCATAATATGTTCCTGAGGATGAGAATAGAATTTGTTCTCAGGATAGAGGGGGATAGAAGGGGAAAGACTGAGATGCCCGCATTGAGGAAACAAAGAAACCAAAGAATTTTCAAGTGATATTTTTACTACCTCATTGGAGCAGCATGGTCTATTGATTTTGATAGGTTTGCCATTAGCAATAAAATATATCTTCAGTGTTTTGGAGTTTTCTTTCATGATGGCAGTAGCTCTTCCCTTAATGACGCAGTCCTTTGGTTTTCAGAGCAAGCTCTTCTAAGTCTCTCAAATAGAAATTGAGGGATTACCAAGTGCCAAGCAATGTAATAGATGAAAATGAAATCATGAGACTTACCTTTACAAATAAACAACTCAAACATCTCTGCTCCTTGTTTTTAAGAACATGCACGCTCCTTGTTTTAGAAAAGAATGTCAAGATTTTTAAGACAGTTGCTTCCCTGCAAATTTTTGAGCCATTTTCTTTGGTGGGTATGGAAAACATGATTGAGTCATGAGGACATTGGAATATCTCTTTGTAGCATTATTACCAAAATACTGCCTGAAAATGATTTGTCACTCTCTGAGGGAGGCTGGTGGCACTTGTTTTCTGTTGTTTGTGTGTTCACGCATATGTGTGTGTGTGTGTGTTTTCCTAGCTTATCCATCTAGAATTTTATTTCCCTTTATCATCTGCGGCAGGAATACCATCTGTTTTAGAGATTTCAGTGAGAGAAATTCATACTGGGATCAACAAAACAGGGATGCTGGCCTTACTTCTTATTGTTGAAGACACATTCCATGTTATGTTTTCTAATACTTCTGGGTCAGAGAACTATGACTTCAGTTTTTATTTATTTATTTTTTCCTGTTGGGTCTAGGTAGGGTAGGGACCCTCCTGTGGAATGCACTATAACAGCTGAGCCCATATCGTGCTTTGGATTAATGTCCAGCTTTTCTTCCACCCACAGTCCCCTTCTTTCTCTCCTTTGCTACAAGGAAACCCACTAAAGCTCCTCTTATAAAATGTTGTGGTACTTGAGAATTAACAATACTGGGAACCTGTCTAGCTCCTTTTACTGTGGCCCTGATCTGGGAGGAGAGATTCACTCCCCTTTCACAAAAGATACAGAAAAACCGCTGGATGAGTCTCTAAGGAGGACAGGAAGGTCTAACCCACATGTATCACTGTCTGCCTTGATCACAGATCCCCATGCACATGTTATTTGTAATACATGACCCTGAATGATATGGGAAACAGTTCTTAAAAATAATTTGGCTTCTTGCTGGGGTCTGAGAGTTTAAATGATATGAATGTGCTTGTTCCTTTATGCAATGATTAATGATTGATGTCCTCTGTGCCAGGTATAGCACACAAAGAGTGGCTCTGTCTGGAAATTAGCAGGATGCCTTTAGTCTACGAGTCTTGGAACCAATTCCAATATTTTTGGAATCACAGAGAGCTGAGTTCACATTCCCCAGTTCTTCCATTTAATGAATGTGGCACCCTAAGAATGGACTTAATTTCAAAAGATCTCAATTTTCTCATTGAGAAAGTCAGGAAGGATAGTGCCTACCTCACAGAGACAGAATGTAAATGACATACTATATGTAGCGGGTCTGGAACAAACTAAAGCTTAAGAAAAGCTAGTTCCTTTTTTAATACTATGGTGAGTCTTTTATCCCCTAATTGAAAGGAGCCACTTTCATGTCCCTACATCTGACCTTATTTTGGTCAATAACAGCCATGCAGAGAGATTCAAGTCTCTTAGAAGCAAGGCCCATTGGCCTTCACCTGACAACAGACATTTCATTGCCTTAAAAGGAGCTCTGTGCAGCATGAAAAGGAAAAGGGATACTGCTTACAACCAGGGTAAATTTACTGCTCACTGCTCCCTGTAATTTAAAGGGTTAATTTGCTTTCATGATGCTCCCACTAAGAACCACTATTATGGGATGCAAGTTCCCACAAAAATAAAGAGAGATGCTTTTATCAAAGCATGAACTGGCAAGATTATAGTTAATTTCCATGAGAGTCAAGAGAGCAAAACCCTGGGCAAGTCTTTGAAAACTCACTTGGGACACTTTATGTCCAGGAGACTGTGCTTAAAAGACAGGAATTCCATACCTTGAGTTCACTTTCCCATGAAAGGCTCAGGAGTTACTGCAAGACACAAAAAGCAATTTACCTTTACCATAACCTACCCTCCCCCCCCCACCTCCCAATCTCCTCTCTCCTGCTCCTGTCCACTGCTTGAAAAATTCTAGCAGTGAGAAGTACCTTGCTTTAACTCTGTGCTACTCAAAGTAGTCCCTGACTGGTAACTTTGGCCTCACCTGGGAGCTTTTTAGAAAAGCAGAATCTTGGGCCTCATTTAGACCTACTGAATCAGAGTCTGCATTTTCACAAGATCCTCAGGGATTCTCATTCTTCCTGGAGATTGGGGAGCAGGCTTTTAGTTGACATCCATGTGCAGGGGACACAAACAGCTGCATTTCTTACTCTTGGAAATGCTAATCAAAGACTGTTTATTGTGGGTCTTTTATGTCTGTCTTCCTGTTGTAAAAGAATATTTAGCACGAAGGAACATTGTAACATCAACCCTCCATGCAGAAAAATTTAGACTCTGAGACTTCCAGAACTATGCATGGTTTGTTATAGATCATATGTGATATTTAGAAAACCTGCCTCTACATGCAGGCGTTTTTGGCTTCATAATGCCACTGTCTAATGGTGATTATATCACTGTTACTTGTGAGTAACACAGTCCAGTTTTGAAAATCATACTTTACTATTGTTTTCTTGCAGAAGCTGTTTCATGTAGGACTCTGGGTAAAGTAAATACTGGTGCCTGACCTCTAGATCGAGAAAATCAAAGGGTAAGAAAAATCTACATATAATTTAAACACAGTCTGGTGTTAGGGATAGCTTGGAAAACTCCAAGGTTGGTTGGTTTGTTCATTTGTTTAAATTTGCATTTGCTTGTTGTTTTTTAAACGAAGACAACAATGTGGATTTATAAAATGTAGTTGAGCATGCAAAATCTGCAGGTAATGTTTAAGTATAATTATATCATGAAGTCATGGGTTTTCTGACTCATATGTTAACATTATTTATTAGCAAATAGATGTTGAGTTTTGGCAATATGCAAATTACATTACAAGGTTTCTTGAGCAATATGAAATAAAGGCATTAGATCCCTGTTATTAGAGGGGATGAGTGTGTTTATTATTTATCATCACCTAATACCTCAGAGAGAAAGCCGAAAAGGGAGGGATGTGGAAGAAGGAGAGCAGAATTCTGGGTAGGACCTCATCACTGAAGGTATCACCCAGCACAGTTATCACCCAGAGGCTTGACCTACTGTCTATGCCCTCTTGACCTTCCTGAGCCTATGCATTACAAACCTATATGTTCTGTCACCCAGAAAAACTTGAAAAGGAGAGCCTTCTGGTTAGGTCAGAGGCAAAACCTGGCCACTCATGGGAAATAGGAGAAGTGAGTTGGTGGACATGGGCTGCGACCCTCTTGACAGGCATGTCCCTTCACACTGTGGCATAATGTGGACCGGTATGCTTTGAAGGCTTCACATGGCGGTGGTCTTGACGTGTCTTTCAGTGGACACTGATTTTTATCACCAATCCATAACAAACTATTTTGCCGACAGAAGAAAAAAGAGGGAGGGAGTAGGGGAGAGGACTGGGGGAGCTGATAACAGTCTGCATTTAGAAAGAGTTTACAAAGATCGATCTAAGCATACCTCAGGGACCTCATCCGGTGGCCAGCTAGCTGCTCGGGATTTTCCTGTATACACAGTGGGAGACTGAAATCATATGTTGTGTTTCTGAATTCCCAGTTATTAAAGAAGGCTTGCACAGATGCAACACAAACTTGTAATGCTCAGTGTTTATAACAATTTGTACATAGATAAACAATTGTCAGTGTTCATGGAACTGTATACCTTATATCTGTGCTTTTTACCTCATATAAATTATATCTCAATAAAAATAAATAAATTAATTAAATAATGTAGCTGGGGAGGGGTGATAAAAGGAAGGAATGGGGGTTAGATAAAATGCAATTGGCTTGTCGCTGATAACTGTTAAAAGTGAATGACGGTGAGTACATAGGAGTTCATTTACCATTTTTTCTTAAAAAGAAAAAGGCAAGGAAGTGGTTATTTTCAAGTCAGAAGACTGCTTGACTTTTATAGGGAAGGAGGGGGTTGAGTAGAGGGGCCCACAGGAGCTGGCAGTGTCTGCTTCTTGACCTGGGAGGTGGTCACATGGATATTTTCTTTGTGATAAATCACTGAGCTATGTATATATGCTGGCATTGTTTTCTGAAATGTTACATTTCAAAATGAAAGTTTTTCAAATTTTTGTACCAAAAATGACACTAAAAAAGACATGTATAAAAATATATGCATGTAAGTTAACTAAAGGATTATACATCACAGCCATTCCTAGGTGTTGTTTTGTGCATAAATTAGAGAACACAAGAAAGAGATGAATGTAAATCCTGTATTATGCCCCTTCCCCAAAGCTTCTGTCCTGCTGATGGTCTTTAAGAGAACAGTAAGTGCTCAGCAGTTACCCAGAAGGTAGAGAGGGGTTAATTTAAAAATTCTGCATCTTAGGATGTTTTATAACTTCGGCCCCTCTAATCACACAGATTTCATCTCCTTGGAAATAGGAGCCAACAAGCATTTTCTCCAAGTTTAAACAAGCCTGGTATGCCTCAGGGCCTTTGCACTTCCTGTGGCCTATGCCTGAGACTCCGCCCTTACTGTAAGCTGAATAGTTCCTTACTCACTTAGTTCAGAACCTGATCCAAAGCACACTTTCTCAGTGCTAAAATCTCAAATTGCACCATGTCTGTCTTGACATTTTCTAACTTATTTCTCTGTTTGATTTTCTTCTTGGCACTTATAAATTGTACTGGATTCTCACTCTCTCTCCCCTATTTTGCATCTCAGCTGCACAGTGACAGGGATTTTTTTTTTTTTTTTGTCAGTTTTGTTCACTGCACTTAACACAGAGCCTGGCACATAATAGCTGTTCACTATATCGTTGCTGGATTTATTGAATAACTGGAAGGAGAGAGGTGGAAGTAGAAATTGATATTCAAAAGTTAGTCTTTGACATAATGAACATTTGTTACAAATGGCCTGTGGCTAAATGATCTATTTTATCTTACTCCATAATACTTTTTACTGTTATTTTTTAACTGCTGCAGATATAATGCATTTTGAATGCTAAGGCTTGTGAAACACGACCTAGGATCCTTGTTTATTCCATGGATTTAATAAAAACTCATATTTTGAATTCCAAACACCAATGTGTGAAGCAGCCATTAAACTATGACTTATTAATGTGTTAGAACCCTACCTCACTTCACCCCCAGTCAAGCTCTGTACTCCGTGAGCCCTCTCCAGATTTCCATTACTATAGTCACTACACCAGTTAAAGGACATAGTTTCAGGATGATATCCTGCTGTTGTTATGAAGAGAATTGATTCTAATTGCCAGTTTCCTGCATTTTTCTTAAACATTTAGCCTTTGCAAGAAAAAATTAAAAAAAAAAAACCTGATGATGAAAATTCCACACGTTACTAGGATTACTTCATAAACAGAACACTCTTGAATTTGGAATTCCCCCCAGATTCTGAACAGGGCTTACCCATACAGAAAAACCTGAATTCATTTTGAAATGAGAGGAAAACGGGAGAAAATGTTATCTCTAAGCTATGACATTTGATTTCCAGTGGACACAGAAAATGTACCCACATCCAATGTCAAACAGGCTGATAATGGACAGGAAGCACTGGTGTGGACACAGCGAGCCTGACCTTCACTGGCAGCAAACCCTGGATGAAACCCAGGGCAGGAGCAAAGTTGGGGCTGCAGGTAGGGATGCAGGATCACTGAGCCTGAGGATCTTGGGACATCTCACAGATAATCAGGCTGAAGTCTGGCCAACAGGGAGGACCCAGTGTATTTATCCATTGTTGAGAGATGAGCAAGGCAGAAAAATAGGCCCTGTTTCCAAGTCTTCCCTGGCTCCATTATCAGGAAAACAGGACAATATAATGTAGAAATAAAATACAGAAACTTCCTCTTTGCCATCATTTTCAATCTCTTGGCACAGATTTACACTGACATCAGCTCCCAGTGGGTCTAATATGAAATTTATCTTCATAGAAATGTGACCCTTGGCTGCCAGTAGATTATAAAACTGTAGTCAACAATAGGGCAAATAAAGATAAAGAAGTCTGGGCAGGACAAATGCTGCATTTCCTACACACAGCCATCTAATTCTCCTGTCCCAGGAATGAATAGAAAACAAATGGATGCAGTTAGCCATTGGGAAGTTTTCGTGAGCTAGCTGTTCACTGTACATGGTGATAGATAATCTTCATAGACAGATTAGAACAGGGTGAATAATTAATTGCTATGAATAAATGATATGTTATATGTACAAGGTGGGTAGGCAGGGATTGTTATAAAATGTTCTATTCAACAGATCAGCTTTGAGTACCACAGACCTTATTCTGTTTTCACATTCAGGCCTCCTTAGCTTTAGGGTTCAGGAAATGATAGCGTGTACATGTATGTGTGTGCCTTTGTGTGAACATGAAGATTTTTTCAAGTGTCAGATTTACTGTTTTGCTTAACCATTCTTTCAAAAGACAAGCTAGAGTCTTAATTAAATCAACATCTATGTATATTTTACTTTGACTATCTTTAGGTTTGGGCTTAATATCTTTGGTCTTATTTTGCCTTGTTGCGTATTTTGACTTTTTCTGCTGGTGTCTTGCATTTATACAGCTGTTTTCAAAGCAGCTGTGAAATATTTAAAAAATTTCATCCCGGGGGAAGAAATTTAGACTAAGCAGTATAGAAAAAGAAAGAAAGAAAAAAAAAGACAAGCATTCTTCTAGGGAGTTCTGTCAGTATATTTCAGATATAGCAGGAAATCCGTTAAGCTAAGCAAACATAGGCATTTTATGAGGCAAGAACAAAGTAATAGCCTTTTTAATTCAATAAATCACTGTTGTAATTGTCCCAAAGTGATCTGATTTGAGGAGTAGACTTTGGGGAAATCCTCCTTCCCAAAATATCCACGTTATCTGGTTTCTCCTGATAGCTGAAATTCCACTGTTTGAGAGGGCTACTATAAAGCCGAGGGGTGCAAATATCTCTGTGAAAGGAGGAGCCACTGAAATATTTACACTTCAGGGTGAGGTGTTTAATCATATGTGATAACTAACTGGGATGTGTTTTTCTTGTGAAGCCACTGATTTCCAAGTGGGAAGGAGTGTCAAGATAGTGCTGGGAAGGCCTGACAGTGAATGTAGGAAGGTGTTAGAGACAGAAATCAACATCCTCCTTATATTTTGAGGGACTTACATTTTAGGCAATGGGTCTGTGTGGTTAAACATTTTCCTGAGTTTCTCAGAGTGGAAGTTGGGCATAAAAAGGGATAGTTGGGAAGTTGGGATATGGCAGCTTTTCCTAATTACCTGGGTTTCCTCTTCACCCAGAATTTCTGAAGTCAAACCCTGTTTAGGTATTAGAAAGGTGTTCTTGATATAATTGTGCATATGTATACTGAGAAGGCAGAAAAAAATTTGAGAATCACTGTTCAGACTTATCCATTTTCTGTCATTAAAATAATTCGAGCCCCAGTGGAACATTGTTCCCTGGGATCTAGCAAAGTATTCCCGTAGCTCTGTACCTCTAAGGGGACTACAGTAGTTCTTTTTAGGGGAGTCTTCTGTTTCTTCTATGGGCAACTTTGCCCCTCTTTCCACTCCACCTGTCTCCTCCTCCCACCACATATGTGCTACCATATAACCAGGGGTTAGGCCAAGTTGCCCCCGGGGCTTGAGGGAACCCCGGGTCTCATCTCAGAGAAGGGCAATACTGCAGCTGTGTAGTGGGTAGATCGAGTTATGAGAATTCAGGAGATACAAACTTCAAGTAAGTGGTTTAGCATTCTTGAACCTCTACGCACCTATTTGTAAGGTGAGTTATCAATATTCTTCGGAATTCCAGCCAATTATGTTCCCTTCACAATTGTACTATATCTATGAACCACATGTATAATCACTTAGACATCTTTAATTCCTTTTTTTTTTTACTTCATTGACTCTGAAACTCAGCTCAATCCATACACACTTCTTCCTTCAGTGCATTTACCACAGTTTTAAATTATATTTATTTCTGTGCCTGGCATACTGGACAGGATCAAGAAATAACTGCTGAATGTTGCTTGTTTAGTGTTGTCAAACGCTAATTATTTTGTTCTGTTTTTCTACAATTTAAGTATTGCTCACTTACAAATATAGAATGAATATGTATCAATTATTTCAAATTCATTATGATGGGGATCGAGGCCATGGGAAACTAGTTCCAGGGAGAAATGGAAAATGAAGAGTTATTACAGACAATTGATAAAGATGGACCAAGGTATCTAAGTTAGATACAAAACTGCTTACTGTTCTACATGGCAATCAGGCAGTCACCTTAAGGTTTCATGGTGTAGTGATTATGTCTGCTTTATATGCAGAAGATTCTAGGTTCCATTCCCAGTGGAACAATGATGTTGCTAATATTTCCACTCAAACATTCACTTTAGGGGTTATCTCTTCTACCAGGGAGAAGACTCTTGCTTCTCTACTGGCTGAAAATCAACATTATCTATCTTTGCTACTAGCTGATGAATCTAATGAGAACAAAGATCATATCTTTTATTTTACTCAAACAGGTTAATTTTACAAAGAATCTGTATACCATATTCATAAATGAAGAATCAGTATTACTTTCTTTCAAACTAAGGTAACACCTTGTAGTTGGTAATGCTGGCGAACGGTATGTTCAACAGAAAAGTTCAAGTAAAGCACGAAGTTTTCTTTAATGTTGGTAAAGCGTATAGTTTACTAGACTCAACTTTTACTAGAAAGCCTCCCTGTTGGAAGAGCAGTTTCCTGGTCTTCAGGCATCCATCATTGAAAAAGCCTTCTTTCTGGAGCAGCAAAAGCCAAGGTCCTTTTCCCAGATGGACCATGTTCTTATTAAACTTAGGTTTTAGGTTTGCTTGAAGTCTATTCTGGGAGTCAGCATGAAACAATTACAATGAATACTTCACTTGCCAAAGGCTCTCAATCTCTCTCTTGTAGCAAGAGTTAAAGAGGTGTCAAAGACATCCTAGCACCACACTGAGATTTTCCTCATGACATTAGCGGAGTGATTGACCAAGAATAAAAAGTGAGTAACCATCTCACTAAGCGACTCTAATTTTTTTAATAGCACATTTGTTCCACATGTTGGGAAACAGAGCTAGAGATGAGGGTTAACACCCTCTCTTGTTCTAATATATACATATATATCATATTATAATGTCATATATGTGTGTACATATAAAAACATGTTACATATGTTATATATACATATACACACATTCTGACCATACTATATGTTTCTATTGATTTTAGTGACAGAGGAAGGCAGAGGGGAAGAGAGAAACATTGATGTGGGAGTGAAACATAGATAGGTTGCCTCCTATAAATATCCCAACTGAGGGCCAAACCCATAATCTAGGTGTGTGCCCTGACCAGGAATTGAACCCTTTGGTGTTTAAGACGACACTCCAACAAGCTAAGCCACCCAGCTAGAGTTAACATTCTTGTTATTAGAACTAGAGATGAAAGAGACTTTGGCAAGCTTCTAATACAAGACTTTGGAGAAAAGGTTCAGATATATGACAGGGACAGAGATTAGAATTCATGATTCCTAATTACCTATGGCTTCTCTTAGGAGACTTAAGGGTAGCTTGTCTTCTTTCCATTAAATATTATTTCTGGGTTGATGGGTCTAATTGGAGTGAAATTGTATATGATAATAGGATTGGATGGCTTTGGGGAACACTAGGAAGAATCAGTTTGGTTCAAATAAACATAAAAATTCTCTACAGGTCTGAATGTTTTTTACATTGACAATTGTTATGTGCCAAATCCTAAGATAGGAGCCTCCCTCAAGCCATTTATAATGAAATGATTAAAAGACAGAATGTGTGAATAAGTAATGGGAGTGTGAACTACTTTGACATAATTGAACACAATTTTGTTTAGACTATGGCCCTGGAGAATGGAAAATAGCCAGATTAAAGGAAGAAAAATTCTGACCCTCTGTGTGCTGGTCAGATGCCACTTTGTTCAGTTCTGGTGGTACCACTTTAGGGACTCCTAGTTAGCCTAAGATGATGGTGGTGGCATTGGTGATACTTTACCTGGGAAGAGATGAGGAAGGGGTCTTGAAATCAATAGGTGGGAAAATCAGTAGACTATCATACAGAATATCATGGTGAAGAAGTGAATTCTTTCACTAAGGTTTTTCCAGGTCAACAGAATGGGAATAATGAAGAAGCAACTTTGAACATGCTACAAGATTGCAATAGTCATGTTTATTACTGAAAATGGAATAGGCTATATTTTGAGGCAGTGAGTCCCTGACCACTGATGACATTCAAGTAATTTTTGGATAACCACATAAAATGTCTACTAACCAAGTGATCCCTGCATGGGGAACACTTAGGAGTTATTTCCAAATCTAATAATTCTGTGAATAGTAAAAAAAATTAAAACAGAATGAAAATAATTTCTTTTAATTTATAAAAAGTTTTAGAGCACATCTCTTCTACAAAGTGAAGCACAAAGATGTCATTTTGTCCATAATTAGCCCTACAGATTTAGACCCAGATTCTAGCCCAGCTCCTTACTAGCTACGGTGTCATTTCTAGCAAGTAGACCTCAACCTCTTTAAATTTTAATTATAGCCTCCTGTTATTCTTCCTCATAGCATTTCTTTGCCCTTAATAACATCATTACAATTTGTAATCTCTTACTGAAAGCTCAAAAAAGGTATAAAACATTCCTAATTGTTCACCACTGGATACCTACCACCCAGTGTCAAACCACGACAATGAACAGCTCATTGAAGGTGTACATATAATTATTGAAATAAATTTTAAAATGTGTTTGCTCTTTGGTTCCAAATTTTCCTACAAAGTGGAGATAAAAATGTCTGCCTTCAGCATTTTATTTTTTAAAGATTAAGAAAGAGCATGTATCTATATGACTAAATGTATATGCTACATGTTTATATATACATCTGATTTCAACTCCTATATGGTGTGTCACATAGAAAATGTAACACAAAATGAAAGTTATAATTGGTTGATTATTATTATGGCTTCCTCACCAACCACATAAATTTTGAGGGTGAAGCCTCCCATGTCAATATTGAGGGTGGAGCCTCCATTGGAGAACTGTGGGCGCTAGAAAATGGAGACAGGAATTCTAGCTCCCACACTCAAGGCTTTGGAAATCCATTTGGGAATCCAAAACATGCAGAAAAAGGTAACAGTACCAAATGCAGAGATTCATTTATTCACTCAGCGGTATATTAAGCAAAGGGATGCAAAAATGATTCTACTTGGAACTGCCCTTACATAGCACCGAGTCTGGTGCAAAAGATGGACATGGACAAATAATCACAAGGCAGTGAGATGAGGACAAGAAAAGAGCAAAGTGAAGAGTGAAGACTAAGCCCAGAGAGAGTGCTTGAATCTGTTTGGGGAAGCCAAGACAAATGACACTTGAATAGAAACTCAGATTGGAACCTACAGGAGGCAGGGCTATAATTCAGAATGCACAAACATGCAACCTGAACGTACCGATTTCTACAGTATCGGTGCTTCCATACCAGTTGGTCCTAGTCATGGCACACTGCCCACCCAGGCCCTCTCATGGAGCCACACTTCCACAAAGCAATTACTTAGGGGTTCATTACTGGAGTTACAGGGGTCCTTCTGGATTGCCCTAGTGCACCCAGTCTAATTGTTTTTTGCCTGAGCATTATCTCCTACTGAATATGGACTATCATCCCTCCTAGGAGGATTTGGGAGTGAGGACAGGAGGAGGAAGGGAAAGCTTGAGGAAGAAAGCAACAACATTAAGTTAAGAGACCATGTGGTTTGAAGTCACTGAAGTCTAAGGTGGGAGGATAAAGTAGAAATGAGTAAATGCACCTAGGTGCATCAGATGATAAAGGAAAAAATATTAAACAGGGCGCTGGCATTATGCTACTACACTGAAATCTACCAATTTCTAGTTTTATAGCCAAGGGCAAATCATTTGACCACACTAAGCTTCAACTTTCTCAATGTGTGTAATGGGGATAATGATATTGCCTCACCTCACTGTGTAGTTGTGAATATTGCCATGATCCGTGAAAAGTGGTAAGTACAGCATCTGGCACAGAGAAAGTTATCACTACTATTATTATTGAATGGCTCTGTTCTTAATGATTTGCATGCACCATATCATTTAACCTTCAACATCCCTATGTATGATTGAAAGAGATGGTAAGCTCCAGGTAACATAGCACATGAAGAAGTCTATCATTGGGATGGATGGGTGACTGACGCTTGAGTTTGTGCTGATGTTATAGTGGCCCTCCCACCCAGCCCCCATCATGGTTTTATTCTCCATAGTTTTAGTTACCCATGGTAAAACGAGATCTGAAAATGTTAAGTAGAAAAGCCAAGAAATAAGCAATTTGTGAGTTTTACATTGTGTGCCATTCTGGGTAACATGAGGAAATCTCAAGCTGTCTCACTCTTCCAGGGGCATGAATCATCCTTTCGTTCAGCATCTCCACACTGTATAAGTCACCAACTCATTTAGTAGCCACGTCAGCTATCAGATCAGTTATTGAGGCATCTTGGTGCTGTGTTCAGGTAACCCTTATTTTACTTAATAATGGCCCCAAAGCACTAGAATAGTGGTACTGACGCTTCATAAATTATGTAAATGTCTAGCCACTATGCTATATACCTGAAACTAATATAATATTGAATGTCAACTGTAACTTAAAAAAATAGTAGTGATGCTGATAATTAGAATATGACAAAGAGAAACCATAAAGTCCTTCCTTTAAGTGAAAAGGTGAAAGTTCTTGTCTGGGGGTTTTGGAATGCATCCCCCATGGATAAGGGGGAAAGGGTTACTGAATTAAGTCCAATATCTGAGAATTGTGGGTGAGAAGCTGGGCTGACACAGCTTTGCTGCTATGGCAACACAGGACTTTCTGATGTTCCTGACTGATAATTTCACAGGCAATGTTGTTCGTGATAAAAATTGCATGACCCTGATCCCAAGCGGAACACTGAGCGACAGAGAGACACTACAGCCAGCATGGTATTAATAGAGCTGAAGAGAGATATGTAAACAGTGAAGAAAAAGGAGAGGTGGCCTTTAAAAAGCAGCTCTGAAAATGAGACAAAAGCCTTAATGGCCACTTTTAAGCCATGCTTTCGATTATATTTTGAACTTGTTCTGCTTTCTTCATTGGAAAAATGTTAAAAGATTAATTTCAAAATGAGAAGTACATGCAACAGTGGTCAGGGAGGAGAGAATTCTATCTCAGGTGAGTGGGCACAAGGATGACTTCCTTGAAAAACAGAGGGCAAGGGCTTTGGGAGACTGTATTTCCTCCAAACCTTTTGTCCTGCCGCTTAAACCCACCTCCTCAGTTAGCTGTGTCATGTAATTTCTCATATGGCATCTCATAGAGCTTAGACTTGTAAAGAAACTTCTCCTTTAAAACCCAGTGATTAATTTATTTGATGCCTCAGATTACTGTCTGTCTGAGCCGGTCAGATTAAATATTGATGGAGACTTTGATTTCAAATTACATTCAGGCAGCACAGTGTTCTCAGAAACTGGTGGTAATATCCAAAGAGAATGAACCTTCCAGGAGCACCTGCATTTGGAGATATCTGGCTCCAAAGCTTCCATCTTTATTGGAATCAAGTTAATCTAAAATATAATTAAATCCCTCCATCAATAATAGTCTCCTTACTCCTGGGAGACAGATTTGATTTGACCTTCAAGGAAACTCACCTTAGCTTTCTTCCCCATTTGTTTGTTTACTTATTTTTTCTACTCTTTTTCACATTATTGGTTAGGAGTAATGACCTGCCTTTTATTCATATTGGACAGAGGGTGTTCTTTGCTGCATCCACAGTCAGTGATGGGAGAAGTCGTGGGTGGTTCAGCAGTGGGCTGTGCACGAACAGACTTTGAAATCCGAGTGAAAGTCTTTTTTCAAATATTTATTTCACTTCTCAGGGATCTTATATTTTTATGGTTCTCTGCCTTTCCCTGAAAAATCTGGGATATTTACCTTCCCCCTGGATTTTGAGCTTTCTACCTGGGGCAGAACTCCCAGGTCACTTAACAAATAATGGACCCATTCTTTTCTCATCTGTCATTCTTACCATCAGGACACACCCTCAGACATACACACACCCCCAGAAGACCCACCAGTCAGCAATTACTTGGAAAGGATTTGGGTGATTCATTCTACGTAGAGTGCCTGTGGCTCAATCTGACAGGCAATTTGCACTTTAAAAGAAGCAATACTCAAAAGTGTGTGACATTGGCAACATACAGGAGAGGATGTGGTGGAAGAGAATTTGTATGTGGAAAATGTTGAGTGGTAAATATTGATCAGAAAGGAAATTTAGAGTGGGCACTTATTGCGTTGAATCAAAGGAAAGGTATAATATTTAGTTGGTAGGAGTTTCTAAAAAAATTAGTAAATTTGGAAGAAAGTCAGTCAGACTTTGTGGAGAGCCTGCTCACTACAGAAGGGACAAATAGCAGAATAGTGGGCGACTTTGCATTTGTTTAGCCACAATAATAAAGGGAGCCAAGAACATAGGATGAATTTGAGTAAATGGAGTGGAGTGCCCGAATCGAGAGTGAACTATGCACTTCCAGTGATGATAATGGCCTGAGAATGAGAAAACCACATGCAGAGGAAGGAAGCAGCAATCAGAGGTGGGGCTGGGGACAAACGCCCAATAAGTCTCCAAAAGGAATTCCCTTCACTGTCACTGCCTTTCCACTCTCTGATGTTTCTCATGTTCTGCATCTAGCTAAGTGGTCCCTGTGAAGGGGGAATGGGTTCTCATAGCCATTTCCTTTGAAACTCTACACATATTGGTTAGACTTCTAACTAACTGGCCAGTGACTGGGTATCTTCATGGTTTTGCCACTGAACAACTGTAGGACCACCAGAGTTATTTAATCTATTTGGACCTCACCTATAAATGAGGGTATTGGACTAATGTACCCTAATGTAATCTAGGATTCCTTCAATACAGGGTGTATGTTATGTTTGAGAGATTCCTTTTTTTAGAAAAGAAAAATATGTGAAAAATAATTGAAAATCAAAGAGCTGGAGCAACCTTGCCAAACCCTTAAGTGGCCCAAGTCATTCTATTGCTTTGACTGAAGTTTTACTTGACCATATTCTCTAGATCATTGGAGATCAGTTTCCTGTAATAATTAGGCTGAACCATAGCCCTTGATGTGTTGTTGCTATGATAGAAGCAAGAGGAGGAAGCACAGGGATGTCTTAGAGACCGCTAGTCAGTGAGACAGAGAGACAGAGAAACAGGCCAGAGATGATGGATTTGATATATAAGCTTAGGGGAAGGAAGAGGGTACAGTTCATACTAACAAGCGGTAATACTAACTGGTAACCTTTTTATATGGCACAATGTGCCAGACAGTGTTCTAAGCGTCAGATATATAAGGCACTCAATTTTCACAGCAACTCTATAGAACAGGTATTCTTATATCCCCATGTGCAGATGAGGAAACTGAGACACAGATTAGTTAAATAGCCTGCGGATGATTATGCAAATATTAAGAGATGGGTATAGGATTTGAAACCAAGAATTCATGTCTTGATTCAGTGGGCATGAGACAACACTAGGATCATTCCCTTCTAAATCTCTTGGCAGTATATTATGAAGCCAGAGAAATCTATCCTGGATGTCAGTTCCCTTAAGATCAGGCTATTGAAAACTTCAGGCTAAATTACCAAGAGACATTAGAGAGAATCTAATTAATCTAAGAATTAGCACTATGTGCGAAATTAATGAAGTGTTCCGGTAAATTCCATTTAACGTTTTCTGTTTTTGTATGTACCGTGGTGTGGGAAGTGCTTATAGAGAAAACCATTTTATGAGTCAGTAATACACTATATTTATTAATGCTTTTCACCTTAACAAGCCCCATCCTTTAAAGCATTTCTTTTGGACAGAGATGAACACTGAAAACTGAGGTCAGAGGGTGGCAGTAAAGTGACTTATTCAAGCTCCAAAGTAAGTGATGTCAGAGAAATATTAAAACCCCTATTTTCTGACTTCAGAGCAAGGATTTTCAAACAAGACAACATGATCCCAATATTTCAGTCTCTTTCTGTCTCTGTCTCTCTCTCTTCCCCACTTTACGTAAATTGCACCTTATCATTTTCATAAGTCAGGATCCCCAGGGGAGTTCAAGTGTAGAGGACTTGAATGACATGACTGCCTAAGGAGAGAGGCATAGGATTAAATAATCATGTCCTATAGATCACCCTCCTCCCCAGCACCTCCCAATGATGTCCTCACTTCCTCTGAAACTCACTGTTGCTATCTTAACTCATGACGTCATTAATTCACTCCTAGATTGCTTCCTTTTGTTACCCTGCCTGTGTTCTTCCCTTTTCTTCCACTTGATCTGTGACTTGCAATTCTATATTTCCATGACTTTGTTTAAAAGTTAAAGTCTTTATTTAAAATCCTCATATGTTTCTAGTGTCCTGAGGATTACTCCATAGGTCCCTGGTGTATGTAAAGTCACTGGGGTCCATAAGCAAGGCAAATTTTGGCCTCCCCTTCCCTGTATGCCAGGCAGTCTTTATGGATACTGTAGAATCCATTAGTCTCATCAGTGCTCTCAGGAACAGTACACATGTTGCAGAAGTCGGTATAGTGTTACTATTAAGGATATAAGCTTTGGAGTGTGACAACATGGGCTTGACTTTCAGTTCTGCTTCCACTAGATTGGGACGACTGGAGGATTTGGTGGGGGACGCATGATCTAGGGTGACTTCACTCACATGTCTGGAAGTTGACAGGTAATTGGCTAAGGGCTGGCTGACTCTCAGATCCAACTTGGAGCTCTGCCGTATAGCCTTCCATCTTCTAGAACAGCAGCTCGGACTCACTCATATAGTAGTCCTAGGACCTCAAGTTTAGCTGGAAAGCAAGCCCTAATGTGCAAGTGTGTTTCGGTCCTCTGCCTGCTTCACAGTTGCTAATGTCGCTGTTTCAAAGCAAAGCAAATCACACGTTTGAGCCAAGATTTAAGGGATAATGAAATAGATGTTGCCTCCTTTTCAAAAGGAAAAATCTTGAAAAATCTATCACATATTTCAAGCTTTTTTACATAAATAATGGAGATGCTAATGTTTATTTCTGAATCATAAATTTGTAGTGAGGATTAAATCATATGCGGTATATCATGTGCTGAGTTTAGTATTTGGCACCTAGAATGCACTCAGTAGATATTCCTCACTGGTTAAGTTCAAATGTGAATCCTATAGCAGTTATTAAAATGTAAGGAACAGTATTTGATCTGTGGTACTTTAAGGTCTAACTCAAATTTATTTTCATGCTCTTCCTGATGAGGGAACTCAAGTATTAAATTTTTTTAGCTTTATTTATAGTTAATAGGCTTAATGATTAATGCATGCAGAAAGCTGTTGTTCCAGGAATGGGAATGCATGACCAGACCTACACTACTCCAGGAGGCCTACGCCTGTCCACCAGGATGCGAACAAAGAATCTCTGGTCACTAGGTGACAGGATGCTAGGAAAATCGCTGGACTGCAACTTTTATCTGATTAACTCTTTTCCCTGAATTCCAAACCACTTACCTACTTTTTCCCTGAATTCCAAATCCCTTATCTACCCTTTCTTCTTTGCATAAAATAGGTTAGCTTGAGATGAGATGTTAAGATGGTTTTTAGGATACATAATCCACCGTCTTCTCAGATTGCCAGCATCTGAATAAAGTGCCCATAATGATTCAATCCATGTCTCTGCTTGCTGGTTCTGGTAGTAACAGGCAGCACAAACTCTGACTTTTCCAGTTTCATTCCCATTGAGAAGTATATGAGGTTTGTCCAGAAAGTATCCAGCCACATACTGTGACAAAAAGAGACATTTATTGAAGAAGATACAAGATACAAGAAACATTGTACATAGGACAATGATGCCTCAGTCGCCTTCAAAGTAGGCACCCTGGGACATCGTACTGTTTTCCCAGTCACCATCAGCTGCCCTGTCATATTTTCCTGAATCTCATTCATGGTCTGAAATCTCTTCCCTTTTAAAGGTGATTTCAGTTTGGGGAAAAGCCAGAAGTTGCATGGTGCCAAATGGGGGCTGTTGGGGGCTGAGTCACCTGGGTGATTTGATGTTTCTCAAAAAATTCGTAAGATGTGATGCATGAATGGGTGCATTGTCCTGATGAAGCTACTAATCACCAGTTGCCCATAGCTGTGGCCTTCTGAATCATCCAAATAATTTCCACAGAGGAATATTCAAGTTTAATGCAAAAATTTCATGCAGATTCATTGCTCTACTCGCTCAGTTATTTTGAATGCAATGGCCACACAGTACACAGGCTCACGCAATGGTGTCTACCGCCCCCCCTCTGACTAGTCTAGTGAAGTTGTCATTGCTCACACGTGAGCATTCCAATCCATTCTCCCTGGATATCAGGTTCCATCTATGTCACACAAACCACTCTTGTTATATTAACAATGGTTGGACCTTTTCTGGACAGACCTCATAGTCTATGTCCCATTCCCTGGAATCTGGCCAGGTTGGTGACTGTTTTGACTAATAGAATATGGTGGAAGTGATGTTCTACCAGTTTTCAGGCTTAGATGTTAAGAGACTGGCAGCTTCTACTTCCTGTCTGTTGCAAGTCTCAGTCAGAGTCCTGAGCCACCAGGTACAGAGTCTGACTATCCTGCTAAAGAGAATTTCTGGAGAGACCCAGAGACAAAAGAGAGCAACAGGGGCTCAGTTGAGATCAGCCTCACAGACATCCCACTGACATACTGTGCATGGGTGTGAAGCCATACTGGAACCTCCAGACCAGCTCCATTGCCTACTAAAAACCAGGGTGACCCCAGATGACATCAGAAGGGGCAGAAAAATTTGCCAGAGGTACCCTGCTTGAATTCCTGACTACAGAGGGATCAGATGTGATAAGACAGCTATTGTTTTGAGCCACTCAACTTTAGGGTAGTCGGGAACAATTTACACACGGCAGGTACTCAGGAAACAGTAAGACCAAGGCTGAAGTTTCCTGGGGAGCAAGAATTTCAGTGTTCAAACCAAGAAAGTCACCCTTAATAAATACTGGCAATTATCCTTGTTATTTTGTACTAAAGCAAAAATGAACAATGTTGAAGTGATTTCATTTCTAGTAAAACTACCCTAAGGCTACTAGGGGACTTTGTACATTCACTGGAGGTGAAAAGCATTTCTGAAGGGAAAGACTGCATGGTGCTGTGTTTTACAGAAGACAATCTGTTAAAAATTAGTTCTAGTTGATTTTATCTGTGAGGGACCTTTTGATTTGAGAAAGGCTTTCTTTAGAACCCTTATATTACATGAATAAGAAAACAGTACTGTGAACCCCAATGGCATTTCAAACTTAAGCTCCAACAAAAGCATTTTGACAGAACTTTTGAAATAATTTTATCAGATCATGTCTTGCTAAAATTAATATCTTTTGTGATTGTTATTTGAATAAGACTTTAAAAATACGTATAACTACTACTTTATTTTTTCTAAACATAAATTTTGAATTTATTTATATTGTGAAATAATTTAAGTTGCATTTTTTTCCCTAATGGTAAAAGTAATAATCTATGTTGACAATTTAGAAAATCTAGAAAATAACAGTAATATAAAAATATTTTTCGTAGAATAAAGGTATTTTTCTTCTAACTGCTCCTTGTTTCTCTCTCTCTCTTACACACACACACACACATACAACATTCAAAAGAAAGAAAAGAGACATGACTGGTATAGGTCAGTTGTACAGGCATCGTCCCTTAAGTGAAAGGTTGCTGGTTTGATTCCTGATGGGGGAACATGCTTGAGTTTCAGGTTCACCATGGTTGGGACGTGTGTTAAAGGCAGCTGATTAATGTTTCTCTCCCTCTCTTTCTCCCTCCCTCCCCCTCTCCCTAAGAATGAATGAATGAATAAATAAATAAATAAATAAATAAATAAATAAATAAATAAATAAAACAAATCTGAATTGCCATGATATCAAGAGTTCTTGAGCTTCTGGCCACACAACCAAAAGAAGGAAAACAACAAATTTAAAAACAAAAAACAGCCATAACTGCCAGAAAGTCAAACTGTATAGAAGTCTGACAACCAAGAAGTTAAAGAAGAAACATTCCTCCAGACTGGTAGGAGGGGCAGAGGTGGGCAGCTAGGGGTGGAGAAGACTCACAGCAAAGTGGTGGCTGGCAGACCGGGTAGTCCTACATTTGTGTGTGGATAAACTGAGAGGAAAAACTGGGGAGCAAGACAGACCCTGCAACCCAGGGTTCCAGTGCGGGGAAATAAAGCCTCAAAACCTCTGACTGAAAAAACGTGTATGGGTTGCAGTGGAGGGAGAAACAGTCAGCCTCACAGGAGAGTTCATTGGAGAGACCCACAGGGTCCTAGAAGATACACAAAAACCACCCACCTGGGAATCAGCACCACAATGTCCCAATTTTCTTGTGGGTACTGGGAGAAGTGACTGAAAGCTGGCTGAGAGCTGAGCCACCAGCT